>APFE030207696.1:76995-155299 GCA_000404065.3 Pinus taeda
GTTAGGGATAATAAAGCTTTGTGCCTATTTTTTTTTTAAGGACTTTGTTATTCAGAAGGTAAATCTAGTTATATGATAAATAAAAAAGAAATAGTTTAAATATTAATAATGAGTGTTATGTAGAATATATATTAATATATAGTATAAAATTGAATAGAAGTTTTAAATATTGGGAATAAATTTATAAGATGTGGCTTCATCCATTTAATAAAGTGGATAAAAGATCTTGAATTTGTTTAATTATTATCAAAGTACTACGTTGAAATGGGTAATCAAGGTTGAATTATTCTATTTTATTATTTATTAGAAGTACATTGTAATATTTCATTGTATGAAGCTTTATAAAATTATTATTTATAATATTTATGAGTGTGGTATTTGATTCAATTTATAAAATTTGAGTGTAAATTATAATTGATAAAGAATTTATTTTAATAATTAAATAAATAAATAAAATAAGAGAAGACGAAATAAAATAAGAAAAGATCCAAGGATAGAGATCATATTTGATTACTTACATTGAAGGAGAAGTGAATAAACAAAAACCTAGTAATAATGATGTGGATTAGTTGGTTAAGTAAGATGGAGGGATTAAAATTTTACATCCATGGTGAATTTTGGTATTTTGTTGGTTGATTGTTCTCGAAGGATGTAGCCTCTTGAAGAAGGAAACAAATGGTAATTAAATCCTAACTGTGAACATTAGGAATAGGTCATCCAATATGAAGTAACATTCAAGACTAATAATAGGCTAAATTTTCCAAGTTGCATGTGTAAACTAGGTGTGGAAAATCATATTTGAGTGAATTAAAGTGGATTATGTCCAAATTGATTTTTTTGAAATTAATGTAAGCATGTGTATCTTAAAGAGGTTGTATTAAAAAATAACTATAGGAATTGCATTGTCATTAATATATTTATGTTTGCACTTCTTAAGAAGCACACCTTTTAGAGTGATGCATTGTGGAAACCTAATGAAATATTGGAAGGTTGAAGTGTTTTAAGTTTTTTAAGTTTTTTATATCCCAATGAGATGATGATCAATCCACAACAAACTTTTCATACTTATTTAGGATAAAACTATGGGGGCATGATTACTATGACAACCTACTCTAAATGATGTAATTTGGAAGTGAGAATTTAGTGATATAAATGAAAGGAGGTAATGTTTATCAATTATCATGTTTTCTTATCAAAGGGAAAATATTAGTACGATATACAATTCATAAAGAATTGGGAGTTTCATGTGGCAAGTATTTAAATTGGATGTGGAATAAATTTAAAGTTCCTATAGAATAGAATTCAAGATGTTATGAAATTTTTTCGAGGATATCTTCTCTTAAAAAGGAGAAGAAAATGATAGAACATTGGAATAATAGTGCTAACAACTAGCATTTTGGAAAAATAAGTATAAGGATATAAGGATATTAAAAATTATTAAAAGAAAAAAAAGGAAGGGTTCTAGAGTTGATCCTTAATCTTAACGACATGTTTAATGAAGTCATCTAAGAATGACAAGGGAGGAACTTCCAACTTCATTATTAATGATAATGAATGGTAGTTGTGGTGACTATGACCAACTTCGAATAATGAGAAAAATATAGAATTGTATTGGATAGATACTTAAGGGAATGAGTGGAAGTTTCGTAAATAGGTGTAAGAAATTAGCAAGAAGTAATAAACTATCCTAGAATATTATGGAAGATTTTGCAAGAGGCATTCAAAATTATCATGATAATTATGAATTTCATTAAATTTATAGGAATTATGGTAATCTATAATTACATAATTCATGAATGTTTGAAAGACAGGAATAAAGAAGCTAAAAATAGAAATTGGGAATATTTTGTGAGCAGAAACTCGAAAAATACCTTAGAATTATGGTATTGTTTTCATGGTAAGTCCAACATTAGTGACATTTTAGAATGCTGCTAATTTGAATAACATAATTATAAAATTTTAATATTGGATTAGCTAATTAAAGTTAATACAGTTCTTAAGGTGTATAACATTAAAGTGTGAAGGGAACTGTGAAAATGTAATAATGTCTAGGGCTAAATTATTGGTCTATCTCAAGTGGAAATCTCTCTTAAGTATATTGATGAGTGGATTGAAAAACATGATTGGTAAGGGTCATAGTGATGACCTACAAAATTTAAATGGGTCAAGATTGTAATTTGTGAATACTTGTAACTAGTGAGAAATGACAAAAGATAAACTAGGAAAATGTTTGAAGGATAACAATTGTTTAACTTATGGAAAAGGAAGTAAACTAGGGGGATTAATGAGAAAACATTGAACATGAAGCATAAGAACATCTGTTGTTGGAAATTATATAATGATACTTCAAGAAGAATATCAACAAATTGACAAAAGAAGTGAGGTCAAGTGGTATTGAGATGAGAATTTGTTGAGATAAGTAGGCCTCTTGAGGGTGTATAATGATAATTACACAATGATGGATAAATTACTAGGGATCAACAAACCCTAATGAAAGTTGATTAAGCAAGATAACAAACTTCAACAAAGATGACCTAGTGTATGTGTGTCATTAACTAGAACAGTACTATAACAGATAAGAAAAATATGTATAGTGATCATTGAACTTTGACTTGATATCCATGATTTAAATGTTTGTACAAATGGTAATATCTTAACAATGAATTTCACTAAAATTTCCTTGTGGAAGGAAGAATATCTAACGAGGGATTTACAATCAATATGATGAGGCTCATTTGAAATTTAACGATGTACTTAGCTGAGTATACCTATGGTGTAAATGGTAAACATCCTAATAGAAAGAGAAAGAGAAAGAAATGATTATTGAAAAGTGATTAGTACCTTGATGAAAACATGACACTATAAGTACCAATGAGATAACATAGATCCTAGAGGGATGTTGAATAATCTCAATCCATAGTTAGTATTCATTGTTTATATAAGTAAATGACATTAATTCATGATAAAAATTCTTAAAGTGTATTGTTATTCGATATTTGTTAGGTATTGACATCATTCTCATATTAATGATGTTTCATGATGTGATGGTATGTGGTAAATGGGTATAGTTTTGATGAAGGGTTAATGATGTATATGTGGTGATTATTTATTTATTTATTTATCATAATAATTACGTTGAATGCTTATGATGGATATGATATGCATATGGATCATGATGTTATAATATGATGTATATTGACATGTGGTTCCTTTATTATGTGATGCCATGATATATATTTGATGCAAATATGTTGATGTTATAACTTATGAGGGTATTTTATGATTTGAAGCATGTGTTAATCACATACAGATTGTATGACATGCAAGAGCATGTAGTTCTTTACTATTTAGGATGTTGTGATAACATTGACATTATGTTATCAGGATGAAATGCAAGAGTGGCCATATGGATTATTTTCTTTGATACTATGATTATAACTAATGCATTGGTTGCATGTTGCGGTGTGGTGACTGATAGGAACTCCAAAAATGGGCTGAGATTTCCACTTTATTTGATGATCTCATGGGATCCCATACCTGCAAAGGAAAATACATAACACGATATAGGCTAGGGAAAAACTTAATCAAGACTACATATGCTAGTAGTTCCTTTATCTTGTATAGCTCTTGATGGATAGCTCTTGAGGGGCTATGGGACCATCTTGAGGAGGCCAAGTGCATGATATTGTAGGCTAACTATCTGATATTCGATTAGGATGTCGAATTCTAATGGGAGTGTAAGGACTTCAATTCCTGGGGATGTGCACCATAGTGAGTGTGGAGGTAGTGGGCCAGCCTTGCTAGATGCCCAGAGTAATTGAGTACTCAGACCAGATGTCTTCCTTAGGCAGATGAGGTCTAAGCCTTGGTGTGAGCCTTGGGGCTAGTCAGAAGCTATGGTATATATCTATGAGGCTTATGCCTGGCTTCAAAAGTGGGAAAAATGATAGAATTCATTGGGATTTCCCAAGCATTGTGGAAACTTTCGATGCTTGTTGATTCTACTAGTTCAGCAAAGGGTGTAGGGAAAATGTGAAGTAATAAATAAATGTTAAATGATTCAACTTAACTTCGGGATGAAGTTCCTTAAACAGGAGGAGTATGTAATGCCTATAATAATATAAAAAAATAATAATATAAATCTCATATCATATCATATCATATCATATTGAAACATAAATAAATAGAAAAAAAAAAAGATAATAATACTAAATAAATAATAAATAATGAGGAGATAATAAAATAGTGATAATAAACTAAGTTCCTAAATAACTATATGTAAATAGTAAACTATAAAAATAGTAAGAGTAAGTAAATTTAACAAAAAGTAAAAAGGAATAAAATAAGAAAGAGTTAAATTAAGAGAAATATTCAATTAAGTAAAACTTAAAATAAAGAAATAAAAGTTGCATGTTGAAACATGGAATGTGTGTATGTAGACCCCTTTCCATTTTTTGGTCTATTTAATGGATGATAAGGAGAATGAGATTCATCCATTCTCTTGGGAGAAAAGTGTTGTGAGACAAATAATTCCCTGGCAGCAATACATTGATTGAGAGCTCGGGGTGGCTAGTTATGGATAAATTACTTGCAACAGAGCCTACAGTTGGGTGGAGAGTCATCCCTAAAACTTTGTTGCAGTTAGCAAGATTCAAATAACGTTTAACTCCGAAATTACAAGGAATATATTTGCTACAAGTAAGTTGTATTTTCTTATTTTTCTCAAAGAATCTATGTTAATTAGTTGAATAGATGTGTGTTGATTATAAATCGCATAATTGATCTAATTAGTTGTATGTTCAAATTGTGAGTTGTTACATATGGAATATGAGGTGGTTGACAAAAATGAAGGAACTATTATTGGGATTTCCTAGGAAGTAATATGTGAATAAATAGAAAACAAGATATCGTGAAAGATGCAACTATGGAGAAGGCAATCAAAATCCTATGACTAGAAGAATTGACTATGATATCTCCATGGGAAAAATATGAATATCTTTGAAAAGTATAAAAAGAGAGAAGACGATTGAAAAATTAATATCTTGGAGCTGTGTCAATATGAATGCAAGATATTGATGTTGCAGTAAGAAGATGTCATGATGAAGGGCCATCAAAAAAGGTAATTTTTTTATTTTATGTTCATTTCTGATTTTTGAATAATATCTGGATGGGATAATACAGGGCTACCAAAAGGAAGGTGTGGATGTCATCTACAATTGGTACTCATGTGGTGTGATGGAAGATCTTGAAGGATACATGATGTGGAAAAGGTAGTTGTATGAGGGAAAGCCAGATATGTTATAATGGATCACTCTCCGATAAAAGAAAGAAAGACATGACTACCGTTATTTGAGAAGGAAAGTGATGAATGGTCAATTCCCTATGAAGAAGTCCCAAAGATGAAATATCCATAATGTAAAATATGAAATTCATGACATTGAATGGAAGATAACTATAATAAGTTTAAGGTCCCATGATCTCCATTAATCAATAATAGTTTTTCCTGGAAACAAGTCCCTCGTTAAGATCACTTAAGAGGGAGCCCGAAAGAAATTTTTGTATTAAGAAGAAACTTGCAAGTAAGCCCCTAAGCTAAAAGGGAGCTTGGAAAATCCCCTAATTAAGAGGGATCTTGGGTACATTCCTTTTATAGGAATGGGTATAGTTCTTCATAGGAATGGGTATATCCTCCATAGTTGAGAGGGAGAGATAGACACATCATTATTTTCTTCACTTGGGAAGAAAGAATGTAGGATTGGGTAAGCATCTAACATCTGATACTCTTTGAGGATGTGGTAGGGCATCCAAGATAAGAGTATTCATATAGGATTGATATTCTTTGAGGATTAGAAATCCAGGATAAGAATAGTCTAGAAGGATGTACCTTGTGAACACTCGGGTAGGTTATGCTCCTTAAGAGACAATGATGAAGGTGTCTATAAATCATTAATCTTGCCAACATTGTGCTCTGATCTTGTGGAGAGATAGATTTTTTAGTCAAGGCCTTTCTCTATGACAATGTTGAAAGATATGATATGATACAAATGAGTTACCATCTGACTCTTCTTATGAGAATTCTCCATATTGAGAATGTCGAAATACCTTGTATGGATTATGAATATCTCCCTAGTTAAGAGGGAGTGTTGAAATATGTAACTAGATTGAGAATTCATAATGACATATGTAATCAAGATTTTACAGATTTGATATAATGAGAAAAATAAATGTATTACTGTTGATCTTGAGGCATGGGTTTCATGGTCAAGGAAATTTATTTTTAGGTTGAGCTCCCATTGTGAGCTCCTAGGGATTGTTATTGAGTCATTATCATGTATAAAAGACCCATTTGGAGCATGTTACATATTTTTATAAAATTATTTGAGTCAAAGAAAGAGTCATAATAACCCTCCAAGATCAAGTCAAGGCGTATCAATCAAGTCGGATACACTAGCAACAAGTCGGCATTAAACAAAGGCAAGTTAACCTCATATCAAGTGACAAGGAGCCTATATAAGGAAGGTCTCAGCCTCATTTAAGGACACAATTTTCACACTTAACACTCAATGAAAAGAAGGAGAAAAGGAACGAAGAAGAGAAGGATGAAGGACGAAAATAAAGGATGAATTTCTAAATTGTTTTTGGGTTATTTTCTCTCCACACATGTGAGGAAGCTAGGGTACAGTCTTCTATTGCAAATCAAAAATCTAGTCACAATAGAAGACTAAATTAAGGCAAGGAAATGATCTATCTTTTAGGTTGAATTCACTAAGAAACTAGCCCAAATCCAGCGAAGGAGAAAGAGGGCTAAAAGGGCCCTAATCTTGTCACACATGTTAAAAGAACATTCAGTTATAGGGGGTTGATAATTGGAAGAAGGAAGACAAAAAGTTTCAGACCAGGATTGCAGGGCTGAGGGTTAAGGATGAAGTAAATTTTGAAGCAATATCAAAGAAAATTTGACTTTTACTTGAAGCAAGAATTGACTTGATCTTGGATGGGTTGTTGGTCAAGGTTCTAGGTATTGGAATTCGTCAATTGAAGGCTCTATAAGAATAAGAATTCTCAGGGTTTTCCTCTCAAGATTGGAGAGGTTTTATCCCTAGCTAATCACCTGTATATTGCTTCCATTGTCTCATTGTTCTTTATGGTTTGGTAGTTGTTTGATGAATAAAACTCTAATAATAATCAAGTGAATAGAGGAAGTTATTCTAAAGAAGTAAAATCAGATCATAAACAGTTATCAAGCAATAGAAATCACCTAATCACACTGCCCTAGATTTCTCAACAATCTTTTCTTCCATTGAAAGATTCACATATCACTCATAAGTTCTCGGATAGTCAAAACTATCATCGATCTCTGTAAGTGAGTTAACTGTATCACTACAAAAAATATCTTTCTTATGCCTATTGCCCATTATTCCTTTGCATTGAAGGAAAAAAAAACTATGTCGAATAACGTATTCAAATCCCATTCCATTATACAATTCCTCATTTTTTCCACAAACAATGATTGTTACTATTAATCGTGTGCAAAACCATTACAAATGGCACTCTGAGTAAATAGAAATTAAATATAGAAAAACTAAGTTTTATGTATAGTAATAGGAATTTTTTTAAATTCCAAAAGCATCATGTGCATTTACTACACACTTTGCTCTCTCTTCTATATCATTGATATATGCGCCCTAAGAAACATAAAATTTTTATGACCAGTAAGTTCATCTACATGAAAAAAATTACCATTTAACCCAATCATTTTTCGTAATAGTGGAAATGGATTCAAAACCATCAAAAACCGCATCAGAAAATTTTCCAAGAGCACCACAAATCACTACATACCATTGTTGTTTTTCTTTAATGATTTTTTTTCACTGTGTGCTTTTGTTAACATATCTGATTAACAATGTGCCCAAACTTCCTTTGTTTTTCCTGTCAATTTTGAAGACGTTAAAAGCTATCTATAACATCATACTCTAACTGGAATGTTTTTTAAGATTCTGGTAACAGCTGTCAATATTCTGAATATAAAAAAAGATATTCAAGCACTTTCAACATTCAATTTCTTCAATTTTCTCCCACTGAATCCCGTACATAATTTGTTTATCTGCATAAAACACTATCCTCGATAGAGAACACCATCAATAATAGCTACAACTAATATAGTGAAAAAGACATATATAGTAGCCTAAAGAGACCACAAATTCACCTGGAAAATAGTGGAAATTCTGCATGATTTTTGCTAAAATCCTACAGAAATGAAATCTGGGTTACAACTATTAAGATTCAATATTTTTGGTGTCAAGGGAGTTTTTGATGGTGTTGAATCAAATCGTCGGATTCTGGTAAAAAATAACTCTCCTGGAAAATTTGTAACCCATATTCAGCTACTCTGTGTGATAAATCGACTTGACAACTGGTCTCACTACTTTGTAAAACCAAATCAAATTTGATTTACAAATAACCTGACACGTCTATTTCTTGCAAAAATTGACACGCATTTAAAATGCAATGCAGAACTTACTCCACACAATAGATTTAATTTTAAGTTCTTTATTTTTTTAAATTGTGAAAATAATATAATTACGAGAAGTTAAAACTCGTAAAATTATCAATAATACCACAACATAGAAAATTACTTTATATGATGAATGGACTTCACAACTATTCCCCACTACTATGTAAAATCAAACCAAATTTTATTTATGAATAACTTGAGACACTCATTTCTCATAGTATCGTAAAGCAAATGGAAGTTTACAGAATACTGCAGAGTATTATAGAGAAACGTTTGACAAAACAAAAACTCGTGCCATTGCCAAAAGTGAACAGGAAAATTAGTATAAAAGCTTGAAAAATTGTACAGATTTTGTATCCCTACACTACTTCTATTGTCCAAGATCATATTTATAGATAATAATGTAAATAAGGCAACAAAATCTCAGATAATACTCCATGCTCTTAAACACAATTCACAAAGAGAAAATACTACATGCCCCATTGTTTTTTCTATCACTTCAAATAGTTTTTTCCCCTTACTATACTAGCTATTTCAAATATTTGTAGCCTTGTTTCCCTAGAAATCACCACCTCCCACTATTTTGTGTCTAAAACACGCTACAAAGATAAAACCACCATCTAGATTTTTCATCGTCTCGTTGTTTTTCCTTTGATTAATAGATAACAAAGTTACAAATAAATACAAGTCATCTTAACATTCAATTCACCGAGTACACATATGCTCGTGCATTGATAAAACCACATAAGCACAAAAACATCAAATCTAGAAACATAATTTTTGTACACTTTGAACATAACAGAAATGCATACATGCAAAACCGCAAAGAAAACACATTTACGTACAACCACATCCTAAGTCAAAAACACCAATTTTGTCATTGATTGACATTTGAAACTGATATTAATAAATGTGGGTGGGGGAATTTTGTCGATGTTCTCCGCACACACTACCTTCGAACAACATATTCCATTATGTGTAAAAGGATTTCAATCTTTCAACTGAACACCCAGACCACCTTTGCACAACCACTTTTATAATTAGAAGAAAAACATTTCTAAATAATAATAATAATAGTAATAAAAGACATAGCCTAACCTGCAACCTCATGAATTCTCACATCAATGAACAAAGAATTAACATAAAAGTGTACTGCAACCGCATCAACAGCTCACTTTGCACAATCGCCTTTGTACAACTACCTCCGCAGTAGTGAAAATTGTTCCTTAATAATAACTAAAAAATATAAACCCTTTCGCACTTTCCTTTCATAGCACAACACTTTTCCTTCACACAGATTGAAAACACAGTTTATTTAGCACCCCCATCTATGTAAAATACCTTGTTTCTCCCACACAGTAAACATTCCACACAACGAAATCGTACCAACTACCACATTGTTCAATAGTATCACAAATTCACTATGAGAAGGCCCAAATATTTCCCGCACATACTCTGTACTCTGCATAAGAAAACTAATATTAATTAATGATTATATATTGTGAAATATGTCGCTAAATAAGAACTAAAAGATATATTTGTATATTTATTATCCTAGAAAAATTTTCACAAAACATTTACATGAAATTTACACATGCACAACCACATACACACAACTTCATCTGCACACAATACCATTCGCACAACTACTTCCATACTTGCAAAAACTATTAGGTCCCTATAATACTAGTGTATTCCCCTTATTCTTATTATTAGTGTAGCCACATATTTTTATTGTGATGCCCATGTATCCCCCTTGTTTTTATTGTTATGTCCCATAGAAGCCCATTATTTTTATTGTTGTGTCCTTACATTATTATTGTTATGTAGGCTCTGATTATATTATGACACTTTAGACTCCTATATATATCAAGGAGGTCTTATGATTTGTATAATCTAAGAATTGTTCATTTATGTAATGTAAAAGAGGTTTCCCCCTTGAAGAGTCTAATTTCTAATTCGTTGATAATTTTTTTCTTATGTTTTGTGAGTTGGTTGCATAACATTTGGTATCAGAGCTTTGGATTATAGGTTCCGCTTCTTCAAATAGGCCATCTTGTAATTTTCGCAATAATTTTATTTCTACAAGAATTTAGAAGCTGAAATTTCAACCACATGGATCTAAAAAATTGGTTCAGTTCATGTACAAATTTCAGATCTTGTTTCACTATATTTTCAAAGATATGATCTGAGAAAGTTGGGGTTTTTGTATACTCCATAACTCGATCACAAATAGGTGGCCTGGGGAAAATCACCAAAACATTCTCTCCGAATATTGGATTTGAATTTTGTAAGAAGTGACTAAAATTGCAAGGATTATATTTTTCTTGTATCATTTTCAGGGTCGAAGGTCGAAACAATAACATGTGGAACTTTGTACAAGTTTTATCTACTAAACCAATCTATAATCAGGTAATTGTGGGATATTGGGCATAACACTTTCTTAAAGAATCCAATGTCAATTTGACTTGTGGGGTTGGAAAAAATACTCAGAGTGCTCCCATAGGTCTAATTTTAGATCTTGGAGATCTAAAATTATAGAGTTACAATAGTTTCAATATTGAGCTCCTAAAAGGCAAGAAAAAGGTGTGTATTTTTAAAAAAAAATCATAACTATTGTTTGAAAAGTCAGTTTGAAGTGATTCAAAGGGCATAGTGAAGCATAGATATCATTGTTTTATTACAAAATTCCTTGAAACAAAAAAAATGTACACACCTAGTGAGAAACCAGAAAGCTCTTCCATGATGCAGTGAGAAGAGGATGAAATGCAACATGATATATCAAAATACGAGACCAAGTGAAACAAATTTTTCTCTTGCAAAAAGTAACAGAAAATGAATTGGAAGCCATGGTTAATGTTAAGATAGATGGTATAAAAAGGGACATGGGATTTTTGAATTATGGTTTAAAAGTAGACATGAAAGCAATGGTAAATGTCAAGATAGAATGGTTGAAGGAAGGTTTGGAAAAGTTGCTAGAAGAAAGGCTTCCCAGTGGTGACAAGGTAATCCATGAAAATCATGATGAGGAAAAAAGGAATATGAATTACTATTTTAGAGACTCCAACGTTAGCTTTAAGAACCACCACATTCCAAAGATGGATATGAGGAAGTTTTATGGCAAGGATATGGTAACATGGATACTAAATATGGACCAATATTTTGATTGTCATGATGTGCAACACACACAAAAGGCACACATTCAATCTTTATATTTAGAACCAAATCAATTTGTATGGTATCGATGGATATTTTCTCATAAACCAATTTTCACTTCGCTAGTTTTTACGGAGGAAACGATAGCACATTATGAAGATACAAAGAGCCACACCTTCTTTAGCCAATTGATAAATCTCAAACAAAAGGGTTCAATGGCATAACACATTGAGGACTTCCAAAAATTTAATATTAGGGTAACCGATATTCCAGAGGATCATAGGATTGATTTCTTCATAGAGACTTTAAAGGATAACATCCAACATGAGGTTCCTCTTTGGGAACCTTATTCATTAGAGAAGGCATTCAGGTTGCTCCTAGGTTTAAAAAACCTACAAGGTTTACACAACAAAAATTGGAGGAAAAAAGAGAAAAAGGGCTTTGTTACAATTTTGGTAAAAAATACACTAAATGTCATACATGTTCCAAGAAGAAATTATTCTACATAAATTGTGTAGAGGAGGAAGAAAAGGAATAGGAAACATCAAAAGAGGAGGATATACACTAGGAACCAACCCCAAAGAAAGAAGAAATGAATCTGACCATATAGTGCAATGCATTGCAAGGAGTTACCACTCCCCAAACTCTTAAGAAAGAAGGATATATCAAGAAGAAAAAGGTAATAGTGTTGATTAATTTGGGTAGTAGCCATAAATTTATTCATTGTAAGATAGCCAAGGAATTGAATTGCTTCCTATATCCAACACCATAGTGTTAAGTGATGGTCGCAAATGGAGGAACTATAAATTTCTCTTTAAAGTGTCATAATATCAAGCAAACCATGGGGGAATATATATTGAATAGTCCAATTCTTTCCATTCCAATGGGTAGTGTTGATTTTGTAATAGGAATCCAATGGTTACAATCTTTGGGGACGATAGCTTTTAGTTTTCAAGAACTTTCCTTGAAAAAAATTCGGAGGAAAGGAAGTTGAATTAAGGGGTATTGCAGGGAAATCAGGAAAGATAATCAGCTCTAATGGCATGAAAAAAATTCTAAAGAAATAATAATGGGGCACAATTTCACAAGTATGCTCACTATAGGTTCAAACATCAAAATAATCTATTTCTCTAGATCTCCAAAAATCCTTGGACATTCATTCCAAGGTATTTGAGATGCCAAATGTCTCCCACATATTCATTCTCATGATCATGCTATTCAATTGATTCAAGGAAGTTTTCCTCCAAACATCAAACCTTAAAGATATCCATATAACCAAAAGAGTGAAATTGAACATATGGTTGCATAAATGCTAGAGGCTAGTATAATTCAACCTAGTCAAAGTTATTTCTCTATTCCAGTAGTATTAGTGCACAAGAAGGATGGAACATGACATATGTGTCAGGATTATAGGGAACTCAACAAGCTCACTATTAAATATAAATTTCCCATTCTGAATTATTGGAAGCATATCTTCATTACTTTGTACTTGGTAAACAAACACAATGGGTCAAGTGGTTACCTCTAACTGAATGGTGGTATAACACTTCCTTCCATACTACAGAAAAAATGACCCCATTTATGGAACATTATGGATATCATCCACCATCTATCACATCATATTTAAGAGAAAAATCTAAGGTTCAAGCAATGGAATACCGCATCAAGCATCAACAACAAGTTATCCAACTCTTAAAGGATAACCTCACTCTAACGCAGAATAAAATGAAACTATAGGCAAATCAACATCATAGTGAAAGAAGTTTTGATGTAGGTGACTAGGTATTTTTATGGCTACAACCATACAAACAAATGTCTCTTAAGCAAGCTAAGAAGGATAATAAATTATCACCCAAGTACTATGGTCCTTAGAAGGTGTTGCAAAAGATTGGTACTATGGCATAGAAATTGGAGCTGGCAACATCTTCCTGACTACACCCAATTTTCCATGTTTCGTTCATAAAGAAGGTTTTCATTGACAAGATCTTATTTCAAACAATGTTGTCAGAACTTGACAAAGAAGGAAAAAGCATATTTGATCCTAAATCAGTCATGAAAAGAAGAACCTGGCAGCTACGGAATCAATTAATTTCATAGTATCTCATCAAGTGGAAGAACATACCCACTGAAGATTCCACATGGGATGATGAGAATTCTATATAGAAGCATCCAAAACTACTCAAGCATTAAGGACAATACTTCTTTTCTTATAATACTAGTGTATTCCCATTATTGTTATTATTGGTGTAGCCCTCTATTGTTATTGGTGTGCCCATGTATCCACCATGTTGTTATTATTGTGCCCCATAGATGCAGCCCATTATTGTTATTGTTGTGTCCTTACATTATTATTGTTATGTACGCTATGATTATATTGTGACCCTTTAGACTCCTATATATACCGAGGAGGTCTTACAATTTGTATCATCCGAATTATTCATTTATGTTATGTAAAGGAGTTTTCTCCCTTGAAGAGGCTAATTTCTAAGTCATTAATCTATCTTTTCTTCTATTTTTTGAGTTGGTTGCATAATAAAAAGTGTTCCTAAATAATAATTTAAAAAGAATAAACCCTTCTACACATTTATTTTACCACACAACACATAGTTTATTTAGAACCTTTGTCTATCCAACCACTTCCATAATACTACTTCCACACTCGATAATGACCTTTGATCAGTCATTAACATTTGAAACCATGCACACACTACATACGCACAACCACCTTCGTAGAGCTACTTCCGTACTTAAAAAAAATGTTCCTAAATAATAATTAAAAAAGATAAAGCACACAGTTTATTTAGCACCCCTGTTTATGTAACCACCTTTAAAAAACTTCATTTGTACAACAATTTTCGCACAAACGTTAACCATAGTTTACAGAGTATTCTAGACAAAAGCTTGGAGAACCAAAAAATTGTATTACTACCCAATGCAAACAGAAAAACGGCAAACATAAATCAGTTTAGAAGCTTACAGTATTGTAAAATTTATGTATCTTTGCACTATTGATATTGTTCAAGCACAAATTTGCAAATAACAGTTTATGTAATGCAACAAATGAATTTGCAAAGAGAAAATGCTACACACCCCATTATTTTCTCTTCCATTGCAACTATCTTTTGTCCTCTCACTATACTAGCTATTTCAAATATTTACAATCTCGTTTCCCTAGAAATCACCACCTACGACTATTTTGTGTCTAAAACATGTTACAAAGTTTCTTCATCCTCCCAATCTCTAACCTCTAATTTTTCATCATCCCGAACTTACCATTCAATTCATTGATGCCCTTCTGTAAGTCATTGACATTTGAAACTGATACTAATAAATATGGGACACAGATATCGTGGGCAAGAAGCATTTTTCTTTGCAACACTACCTCTGAACAACACAATCCATTATGTGCAAAAAGCCTTCAATTTTTCATTATAGGCACTTTTCTTTCCCGCAAAATATATTAATAATAAAACTAATATCAAAATGCATTACAATTAAAAGGCTACTTTGCACATCCCTCATTCTTCACAATTCCACACATGCATTTCTTCTCTACATGAACCCCACACATGCACAATCATATCTACATAACTTCAACCACACAACTATTTCTACAGTCAATAATGCCCTCAGTTATTGACATTTGAAACTGATATTAATTAATGATTATACGTTTTAAAATACATCCCTAAATAAGAATTAAAAAAGAGATTTCTATATTTATTATCTTAGTCAACATTGCACAAAACGTTTGCATGACATCCGCACATGAATAATGCCCTTAATTGACATTTGAAATTCGGCACACGAAAACTCCAAACAACTAGCTTTGAAATTGATATTAATTAATGATTATAAGTTGTGAAATATGTCCCTAGATAAAAAATAAATAAGGAAATTGTATATTTATTATCTTAGTAAAATTTGAACAAAGCTTTAGTATAACATTTGCACACTCACAACCTTTGCACAACTTCACCTACACATTTACTTTCACACACAATAAAGCCCTTAATTGACATTTGAAACTTCGCACATGATATCTTCAAACAACTAGCATCACACAACCACTTCATACAACTACTTTTTTACTTCTGAAAAATGTTGCTAAATAATACTTTAAAAAGACAAAGCCTTCCACACATTCATTTTACTGATAACACTTTTCTTCATGGGAATCAAAATTACAGTTTTTTAGCACCTATTTCTATGCAAAAGACCTTCAATCTCCCTCACACACTTCGTCCTCTGCATAGTAAAAAATAACGCATGATGATCCCAGTACTCACCATGCGAAAGACCTCATCTCTCCAGAACATACTCTGTATTACATATAAGAAAACATAATAATATTAATTCAACATTTTTTCAGCCCTACTCCTCACCCATGAGGCCTATGCAAACAACTTCAAACTACATGAATTCTCACATCATTGAATAGAGTATTGACATTAGTGCCTTGTAACCGCATCAATAGCTAACTTTGGACAACCACCTTCGTAAAGTTATTTCCATACTTGGAAAAAAATGTTTTACCTTACAACACTTTTTCTTCATAGGAATTGAAATTACAGTTTTTTAGAATCCTCATCTATGCAAAAAGACCTTGAATCTCTTGCATACACTCTGTCCTTCACACAGTAAATTTTTTTCACAACGACCCAAGTAGTCACTATGCAAAGGACCTCAAATCTCTCATGTATACTCTATACTACACACAAGGAAACATAATAATATTAATTCGACATGTTTTCATCCCTATCCCCCACCCTCTTAAGGCCTATGCAAACAACATGTAACTGCATGCATTCTCACATCATTGAACAGAGCAATAACATAATAGCTCCCTACAACCACATTAATAGCTAACTTTGCACAACCACCTTCGTACAACTATTTTTGTACTTGGAAAAAACATTCCTAAAAAATCATTTAAAAATACAAAGCCTTCCACACATTTGTTACACAATTTATTTAGCACCCCCGTATATGCAAAAGACCATGCTTCTCCCACAGATACTCTTCTTCACAATTAAATAGTATCAATTACCACATCATTTATCAGTATCTCATCACTTACTATGCAAAGAATCCAACTTTCTCACACATAATAATATTAATTTGACATTTGTTAACTCCCCCCATGAAAACAAGTTGCAACTACATCAATTCTCGCATCATTGAACAATGAACTAACAAAATAGTTGCATCAATTCTTGCATCATTGAGCATAGCACTAACATAACAGTGATAGTGTCAAAGCACTCACCAACGCAATGGCCATTCACAAAGTTACTTTTATTTTAATTTTAAAATGAATTGCTAGGCATTGCGAAAAAATGAAAATAGATGCTCTCCACTAGGAGAATTATGTCCCATTAAAGCTTCCACGGAAAATCGAAAATTAGAAATAACATTTACTGAAAATTCAATAATTATTTTTGAATTTATGCAAAAATAAAAATATTATGCATTTTCTCGAAACTTTGGTTAAAATTCTAAAAACACGCCCAAATAATACATAGTCAACACAACTTGACAAAAAAAATGAATATTATAATCCATAATAAAGCAAGGACTAAATATGATAGGCTAGCCAGGACTAAATATGATAGGGTATACCTTTATATTCTATTACTTTCATATTGTTTTGATATTTACAACGATAAGGAAAGAAGAAAAGCCAACTTTCATGGTCAAATTCCACCTCATTAATTTACAAATCAATACGTCTAAAGATGAAACTAATTCCATATTGCTTTCCCATGGTTTCCTTTGCCAATATGTAGTCACCAAACTTCATCGTGTTTCGATGTTAATCTTTTTTATGGAATCCTTGTCTTGGTATTTGTTTCCTTAATAACATACGTTTCTATTTAAATAGATAACAATGTCCACATTTCTTGAACGTATATAATGATGCTTATGGTATATAATGAGACTTATGGTATATAATGAGATTTATAACGATATTTATGGTATATAATGATGCTTATTTAATTTTTTAAGACAATTTAAGGGACATAATGGGGCTTCTTTAATCATGACTATGTTTTTTTGGCTTTTTCTTCATAGGTGGACTTCAGCGGGATATTTGAATGCACATGGGTGCATATAGGTCTGTTTTTTTATTTTAGGGTGGCTATCAACTGGTTTTTTTTGAATGCATATAAGCACATATATTGAATGTAATTTCCATTATAAGTTAATGAAAACTATGAATTTTTTTTTTCTGGAATAGAGAGAGAAGGGTATAATAAAGTAGGATGTTTTTAATATGGAAACGTCATTAAATTTTTCATGATACATTAAGTGGGTGCATGCTCGTAGAAAACAAGCATTTGCATGAATTGGATTTCATGCGAGGAATAATTTCCAATACCCCAAGTAATTGTTGAGTATTTAAATAAGAGGTATGAAATTTCTTACTGCACAAAAAAGGATAGTGGAAATTAGTTATCCATGAACTTTGAGATAGAGATATGTATCTTAATGAAAGAGTGATTATTGAACTCTTAGTTTTCACCTTTTGGGTTACTAGAATAATTGTTTGATTACATTACCAAATGCTTAGAATGGCGGTAATGTATATACATAATGCAATGATGGTTTTCTTTCAATTTATGTGATATACAACTGAAATGATTGAATTACAAAGTGCGTAATAATTTTATGATCATTTTAGGGACTATTGTAAATGTTATAATGAAAGGACTTATTGCATGAATATTCACAATAATTTGGTTGAGTAGAATGGAATTGGGTATGGAAATGTGTGTAAGTCCATAATGAAGATTAGTAATAGCACATATAAGAGATAAACATTATGAGAAATATCTCATACTTGTGAATTCCTATTTCTATATGCAACAAGTTTGAGACACAAAATTTGTAATTGAAATTATTAGAATGATATTTCACAGAAATTGTATATGTGTGATATGGGTGAAAAGAAAGTTCTATTCAATAAGGATAGATGATGGTTGATGGTTGATTTGATGGGAATCCTAGGAACAAGGACAATCCATCTTCAAGGAGAAATACCTTGTATTCACAACGAAGGCTAAGTCAATAAAGTCTTTAGAAAACATTGAAAGATAGGAAATCATATTTTTAACTAATGAATGGATAATTTCTAGAAAATTATGATCTGAAAATTAAAGTTGGATTTTTAATCCTTTTGAATGGTGGCCAAGTTTTGAGGCCTCTCTCATGGAAGTTATATAATGATTATAAAATTTGTGGAAATAGGGACAAGTAGTCCTCATCAACCACTAGGCATTGGAACTTACAAGGCTAAATACTAAAAAGGAATTAAGCCTTAATTCTAGCCATTTCATCTAATTTATAATGTGATTTAGAAGTATTTATCACTTAAATTGAGTTGAATGATTAGTCTCACACAGGATTTGTTAATTGTAGAGAAAACTAGTTTTTATGGCCACAATTGTATCTTTTTATGATGAGTAGTGATTCTCTATATTTATGTAACCATAAACATGTAAGTGTAAACTCTTAAATATTTATAATCATTCACCAAATCAAATTTTGAAGGGAGAATAAAGACCTCTACCAACTTATAGGGATTGGAAACTTAAAATTGTTAAGTTCAAATATTGTGGATTATCCTCCAAATTCTCTTTCCTTGAATGTCGAATAATTCTTCTTGACATTCCAATCTTGAAAATGAGAATTTTAATTTTAGAAAAAGAAAAAGAAACCAATGGAATTTAATCTTCAAACACAATTGGATTGAATGAGGAAAAAAATCCACGAAGGAGCACGCTTCGGCATTTGAGCATCAACCGTACTGAAAGAAAAATGTCGAGCTCAGCCACCTAACTGGAGGTATAACCTCTTTAATGACAAGAATACTATGTATTATCCAACCAAGGGAAGCTTGTGTCAAGGAATTTGATGTCTTCAAATTTTTGGGGTTGGTGCCCATGATATTTATATATTCAATGATGTCGTAACTCCATGATGGTATGTTCGATGTCATGGCATGGTGCCAGCATCTGAGATTCAATGTGTAGACCATGTCATTGACCCTAGTGTTGATGCCCATGTTTATGGTTTTAGAGTTGAGCCTAGTATTGGCCATCTCCCTTGGTATCCTCTGAAATAGTCGTGTGATTGTCATGGATCGACAAGTGGTTTGGTGTGTTTTTTGGTTTCGAAGAACATTGGAGTGATAACTCCCCTGGGTTGGAATTTCAAAACAAACCCACCCGTTAAATTTGACGGTTTTCACACTTCCCACCCATATTCACAATTTTAATGAAAGATCTTTGATGGTTTTGAAAATTTTTTAACTATATTTGATAGGAAAATCACTAAGTAATTTGTCAATAAAATTCCATCCCTAACTCCCCCCCACCTTTAAAATCTCATTTATCTCCCTCATTGTTGACCATCGTGCAATTAATCATCCATAGTTAATCAACCAAACGATTGGTTGATGTAATGGGAAGTTCCATGTGCCAAGGCACTTGGCACGAATGTAAGGGGATGGGACCTATGGTATATTGAGAGATACATTGGGATGTGTTGTACAGATGGGGCTAGTATGAATTGAAAAATGATGATCATAATAATAATCTAATTTTAATGTCACGGTCAAGTAAAATACCAAATTAGTGTATATATATGTCAATTGGGTGTAACTCGGGTGGTTGGGAGAAATTTGTTTTCCTCCCCACTCGGGTTCAATTCTTTCATGTGACATGTTGAGCTCATAATGACTATATCCTTGTAATGGCTTTGAACCTTATTGTATGTGAGTCCCTCAAGGACCAAAACATGTATATTCCTCATATAGAATACAAAAATATTTCTTCAAAGTGTATGTGTGTAGAATAATTTTTTAGAAAGCTAAGGTATGCCAAGTAACCCTAGTGCTAACATTGCATCACCTTGGGGTACACATGGACCTCAAGCACCATGTCACCTATCATGTGTTAGAAATGCAATCGTGATGATGCAGCACTAGTTATGAAATATTCAAGGTTCCTAATTTAGTGCCCTAGACTCAAAATTTGATGAAATTTACATTGTTGGAAAACTCTTGACAATAAAAATGAGACTATGATCTCATAAATCAGTTTAGAGATGATCTTGAGAATCAAAACTTTTTTACAACCCGAGACTCTTAAGGTGACCTAGGAGGTTGGGTGTGTTACATTATCCAACAATCTATAGTTCAAAATTTATATAGGAGCTTGTATCATAATTATAAATAAAGGCTACTACCTGATGGCACCTACCTCACACTAACGACAATATCACGAATCTACTCAATTCATATAACAATGGATTTGACCCTTTAACATATTCAATGCCAAACAATGTAAATTACCATACCTTTCTATGTGTTGTTAAAAGGGTTATTCTCATTTCCACTTAATAATCTTAACACAAATCCAAACACAATTATGTGAATTCCACATGGTTGGTGCATCTACAACTTTCTTCAATTGTTCCTTGCAAATTGGTATTCAAACATTTGTTGATTCACCAATTAATCAACAAATCCTTATTAACAATTTTAGCCTCTAAATTAGGCAATACGAAGCAGGTCAAAAGGAGATTTAAAAACCAAAATATAGTCCTCCAAAAATAAAAATAAAAAATAATAGTCACTACGAAATTATTTGGTAGCGTATTTTTCTAATTAAATGTGCAATCGCTCAAAAATTATTCGGTGGCATTGTCTACTATAGAATGATTTTATATCACACTATCAAATTTATGTATTGTGATTTCAGGAACCATCTCAACCCTTTGTCCAATCGACTGTCAATGTCCCTGAATTGCTACTTAACACAGCAAATGATTCCCTCCCCTTTCTTCATCAGGTTAGCAAATTATTTCTAATTTAGCAATGAAAAACTAGTCTAAGAGGGTTTTCATAGCATTCCAAACATGGCTACTTTGTCTCATTGTTGTAAAAGCACTCCAATCACTAAAATAAAACCATGCAACCATTATTCTAGGTCACAACAACACATTCCTCGTACATACTTTAATACTAATACAATAGGAATCTCAAAATACAAATGGACAAATCACATAGTGATTGAAGCCACAATGTATAAAATTCTTAATGTAAATCAATTCAACAAGTTACAGGTTCTCAAATGACCAAACACATAGGAAAAAAACTGAAATTAGCAACAGTTCATAAATTGAAATCGAACCATACAAACTTACAGTCCCATTTGTTGTTCATTTATGCCATTCACATAGAAATATGTTATGGTTCACACGGATTTGAAGGTACAAGTGTGCTTTTATGTTAGAACTATAGTTATATAGAGAAACAATGAGTTCCTCTCTTCTCTCCCTCTCTATTTTTTTCATTCCCTCTTCTTCTACTTCCCTTCGGGAACTTCCAAACACTCTTTTCTTATCATTTCCCAAAAGAAACTAACTATGAAAACAAAGAGCCACAAAAATGTGAAGCATTTCCCCTTCTCCACAAAATAAGGGAAACTGAAAACTAATATTTTTCTTTTTACATTAGTTCCAATAACCAGTATATTATTATAGGCTATACACTTGAATCATCTTACTTACCTTCTACCGAGTCTCCTAACAAATATTTCAATAATGAAGTAGACAGAACCAACACAAGGAAAGATGTGAGAGCACGAGGCAATAGAATCAGAGCACTCCATCATCAACTCGGTCAAGACTCTAACCAACAACAACAAGGCATATTAAAAATATAAATAAACTAAACTGAATAGAAGTCATACTACAAGAGGATATTTATAACACATTTTTAGGATATGTTTTACACAACGTATGCACTTCCATGACTTAGTGTTTACTCCTCCTCTTCAAACCCCAATTCAGAGAGCTTCAAGCGAGCTTCTACATAATCATAAAAAATTCATTCTCATCCATTGTGTACTTCTCCACATAATATTGGAATATAGGAACCTCCAACAATGCCTTATGGGAAGGAAGTTGAAGCGAACCTTCCTTCTCTCCATTAGAAATTGTAAAATATCATAGGATTAGACATCCATGCACCCTCAATTCCACATCACTCCTTGTGACATCTACCCAAGGTGTCGCCACCAGAAAGCACCACAATATCCTTTTCACTTAGGCCCATGTGACCAAACACATCCCTCAAATAATCAAACCCATGTGATCATCCCATCACATTGGTAAGATCATGTCCATACTTCATCAAATTTTGTGTGTGGCCTATGCATTTGCATCGGACTCCCAAGGTGAAAAATATTCATAGTCTCTTAACCGTGAGTTGATAAAGTCAAACTTTCTTGATCCCATAATTGATGTTGTAGTTGGTCCTTCTCCTTGTCATGTTGTTTCTCTATTATTTCCTTCTTCATCCTTCCAGGTTTCCATGTTTTATGTTATAGTCTTCCTCCTTCTTTGTTGATGAAAACTTACTCTACCATCTGCAATATGTTGTTCTCTACTCTCATATTCCTTGCATACCTTTCCTGTTGATGCTTCTTCAACATCTACTTATTTATTTTCTCTATTTCCACATTAAACCTATCCTATGGCTGGCACAAACCATTATTTTCTGGCTAAAATTTGTTGTTGTCCTCCATTAACACATCAAGATAATAATTGCCTGGAACTACTTTCACCACTCTCTGCATTTTCTCTTGGAACTTCCCATTATTGTTGTCTATTATTCGTTGTGTCTCCTTCATGGAAAGCTCTATCTCATCCTTACTTGGGCTGCTACAATCCATTTTTCTCATATTCTCCAACCAGTCTTCTAAAAATTTCAATTCTACTGCAATGTTTTTTGTGCTTATTGGTCTACAATCCTACAGGTCCTCTCCCAATGGCTCTTATACTTCATTAATTGAATTATTTCCAATCCATTTCATTGTTTGTTACACATGTTCATTATATTCATACACAAACCAATTATCTTTTTTAAAAATATGAGACCTTCAAGTCTTCTTTGTTGCTTCTAGCATCTCTCCCTCATGCAGCACTAAAACTTTCAAAATTCCAATCAAATATTCATCATTGTTAGGTCTTTCTTCTTTCACTGTAACAGCCTTATCCTTATTACACATTTTCTCTTCAATCGTGTATTGTTCCTCTATATCATCACTTTGACCATTTTTCAAGGACAATTATGTCTTCTTTTCAACCTATCCAACAGTATTTAATGATTCTTCTTCTTCTCTACATAGAACAAAATCAATGTTCTATCCTTCACATGTATTCACATACCAATGATTACAGTTAAAATAAATATGGCCTTTCTCTTTTTTCAACATCTCAATTTTTATTCCTCCATCTTGATTTTCATTATCCTCATAATTTGTGAGACTCTTAGGCTAGTCTCTCATCAACATTTTCTTCATCACTCTCTCCAAGAAATGGTCCTTGTTTTGGTTCACAAATAATTGCTTCAACAATTTTCTTTTTTTATTTCTCCATTTCTCTTCGCTAATGAGCATTGAACCTTTTTTCAAACTCCTTGATTTTCTCCATCAACTGATCATTTAATATTTGTGTTAGCTTCACCTGCAACAAATTCCATTTTACTTTCTTCTAGAGAGTCCATCGTAACCCTGGTCTTCCTCATCTTTCTGTAGCAGTTACCTCAGAATCTCTAGTTGTAATTTGATTTTAGCTACTCCTCTATCCTATCAAAAACAATTTTAATTCCTAGGGCTTACCTTCTAACCTTTATTATGACCATCAATAGTTATAGTCTTCTTACCTTTATGAGCTTCTCCTTTCTCATTTTGAGCCTCATTCAAGCCACTATAACAACATCAATCCATCAACATGTTTCTAAATATCATACTAACCTCATCCATGCCTAGTATTCTCCTAGTATTAATGTTGACTCCTTCTTATGGAATCTTCATCTGAGCACTCTCTGCTCTTTTGGGTTCTCCATTCAAGTTCTCAACATTCTCCTTTAAGAAATTTTCTTATCCTCCATCTATGCTACAAGGTTCTTTGTCATCATCATCAATAAATCTCTTTGTTCTTGGCTCATCAGCCAAATCTCTGTTTGAACATATGTTACTATTGTAGCTTCTCTTGATGACTCCACCTTTAATGTCTCTAATGTCCCAGACACTCACAACATTTATTTTCATATCTATTTTTAAAGTAAATATGATCTACTTCTCCTAACTTATATTTTATTCCGTACACTATCTTTTTTAAAGTTCCATCATGCAATCATCAATATTCAACTTCAATCAAAATTAAAATAAAGTAAGTTACCTCAATCATATTTTCAAATCGGATTTTAATCCCTCTTTTATTCTGCTACAAACTATGAACTTTACTTGCTTCCTATCTTTCAGATTTCCATTGTGTAATTTGTAATTCAACTATATTTGGACTTGTAAATTAAAAAAATTTACCTCACATTCTTATTGTTAGAGTCGGTCTTGTCAATCCTCCGTCATAGATCAAAACTCTTTCTGCATCTCATTTTTAGGTGTCTCGCTCCATTCACTCAGCTGCATTCTGCTAGAAGCATGCCATAATCTGACGAAAGGGTCTTGTCAGTTCATTCCCCTCATGTCTTGCACCTGTTGGCTTAGGTCTTTTCATAAATGTTTATTAAATTCCATGACAATCAATGTTTGATATTTTAATGGACAAGATTCATTTCAGTCATTAGGTCTAGGGTTTGCGAATTGTTGTTCTCAAATAATACTTGCAGGCCAGAGGAAGGCTGAATAATTCACTCAAATGATGTTTCTGAGCACGAAAAGATGAATTTTGGAAAACCGAGAGAGGCTTTTGTCCAAAATAGGCCAAGGAAGAAAAACCTCCTTCACTTTTTACACAGGTGGCATGGTTTTAGAGAAATTTAAAAAGTACAATTGCCTCAGGAGAATTGATGCACCTCTAAAGGGACCTTGGAAAAATCACGTCTTCTCCTAGCTTGGTTAGCCAAATGACTTATGTGATGAGTAAAATGATAACTAGACACAAGGAAATTTCCAATGAGCTATCATGAGCTCACTTTGGAGTTGAGGAACACCTTCAAAAGTTGACTGTAACAGCACTCTGCCTTGAGGCAGCCTCATTTGGCACATTTTGACCAGTCTTGGGAGATTTGATTTTTGAAAGTGCAAATGAACTCCAAATTTACAAATTCTAGTTTTTTTACAAAGTAGACTCAAATACCTTTCCAACAAGCTATCTTGCACCCAATTGGGACACTGGAAAGGCCTCCAAACGTCTCCTGCAAAAAGCGTTACACACAGGCTCTATGTGTCGTGCTCTAGCGCGGTGCTTATGATGGGGAGCTCCAAATCATGACTGCTGGTGCATGGCCAAGAAATTTGGAGCATTTTTGGTCATTTGACAAAGTTTGTGCACAAAATAGGGTTTTTCTACCGCTTAGGATTGGGAGCTCCAAATCACAAATGGTTTGTATTTTTGGATTCAGCATGAAAAATCATGACTACTGGGGCATGGCCAGGAATTTTGGGCAAGTTTTAAGTCCCCAGGAGGTCAAAAACACTCAAAAAATGACCTCTCTGCCCCTATTTTGACACACAGGAAGCAGTCTTGGGAGATTGAAGTTTTGGAGGGGCAAATGAACACCAAATTCAGAAATTCCACTTGGGTTGGAAAGTAGACAGGTGGGGCTTTCTAAAAAGCACACGTGAGCACAATTTGGACTTCAGTAGGTACCTCAAAATCGCCTCCAAAGTGGCACAACATATATAGATTTTGGCGCGGCGCATATAGACCCAAAGGCCAAAATCACTTCCGCTCCGTGAAATTTCGATTCGCGACTTTCTCCAAGTGGGACCGCTCATTTACACTACACTTTGTTCAGCACCTAAGGAAAAGTTTAAAGAGTATTTTCACTAAAGGTTATCTTCTATCCAAGTAGCAAAGTAAGGCGAGAATTCACCCAAGCAATTTATCATTTTTGTAACGCTACACCTGTCGCTAATGGTTGGCTTTTTGTTTCTAGTTTGTAATGATTGGAAAACTCCCCAGCTGTGGGTCATTCTATTTCTCAATGGCATAGTCTATTTATTGTATGAAAAACTATTTGCAAAGGGTTGGTTGTAATTTCTGGGAGACTGTGGGAGAGAAACTCAGGTCTTTATTGTATATTTTGACAGAGAATTAATGAAAGCCAACGGCTTTAGTTCATGAGATTCATGTGGTTGTGAGTGTAGCAAATGTGTTCTCTTTATGTTTCATATGTATTTCGTTATGTTTCACAGTTCACTCATATTCATTTCTAGTGAAATTTTCCAAGTAAGATAAGGTAGAATTCATGTTTATTGCTCTGCCTGTGGGAAAGTTTCACATTCTGTGTTCTTCTTGTGTTGAAAAGGATTCATGTGGTTATGCCCTTTTCACCCTCCTAAACAATCTTTCCATTTTGCATTATCTCAAATTTAATTTCTAGACTTTCCGCCTGTCTTGCCTCACGAAGTAATCTGTGCCTTTGTGTTAAATTCTCTGCTTATGTTGTTCATTGGTCCCATACATCCCAGAAACTCAGTCATTTATCAAAAATTGCCTCTTGTATCCATATTTATTTACTAGCCTAAAATCAATATTCACTGCAAGTCATCTTAGACCATATCATTTGTTTATTCACTGAATGTGACACGGAGAGAGCCCTCTCCTGTTCTGGTAGGGCTAGCTACCAGACTAAGCATGGTTTGTGGTTACCCTGAATTTTGCCTTCCTTTAGCCTAAGGCAGATTTAGGTGCTAACATAGTGGTGACAATACTGGGGACAAAATGGTTTGCTTGCAGATTGTCTTGCCCCAGGACATGTCTCAAGCTCAGATCTGATGGTTGATGGTGGACAACGATCACACAGAAGACGGCTGAAAATCATTCACCTGGCGACTCCATTCACTGAAGAACCTAGAAATCGGTGCTTCATGGTGACTCCACTGGAGGACTAACTCTTTCTCTGTGAAAATGGAAGGACCTTACACAAAGTTCGGGAATTCAAAGTGGAATGGTATTCAGGACCTACTCTGATTTCTTGTGAATTACTTCTTTGTTGTTCTTGAAGTTGTCCTAAAAGTTTTTCAAAACTTTTTGTATGATAAAGGTGATCAAAATCTTCAATCAACCCATTCTAAAAGCATAAATACTAAGTTTCCCTTTAATCCTGGCCTCCTTACTTTTCCTACATCTTATGATGATTCTCTGCAAAGTGATGAGCCTAAAGAAAACAAAATTGATCCCATAGCTCTTGTACATATTCCTACAGCTGTTATAATCCCAGATAGGTATAAACCTCTTGTTTTACCTTCTGTTCTTCAAGCTTTCCCCAAAAACTATAATCTATACTTGCCAAGATTTGATGGTGAATGTAAGAATGTCAATGTTGAGCAACATGTGCAAAATGTTGGGACTTTCTAGACCTTTTTGAAATTGATGAAGAAGATGTCAGTGTAAGGCTTTTTTCTCTTTCTCTACAAGGCAAAGTCAAGAGTTGGTTCAAATCCCTTCCTGATGCGAGCATCACAAATTTACAGCGGTTCATCAAAGTTTTTCTTGGCAGGTGGAGGATCGGACAAAACCTTTTCCTTATCGTAGAAGAGTATAATCAGCTGAAAAGACTGCCAAGGGAGATAGTACAACAATTTTCAGCCAGATTTAATCAAGTTTATTATTCAATGCCGGTTGATATAAGACCCCCTCCTGGATCTGCTCTCTTGCACTACCCCGATGCCTTTGATCCGGAAATGGAGTTTCAGCTGAGAGAAAAGAATGTCGCAACACTTGAAGAGATGCAAAACAATGCAGTAACTGTAGAGGCTCATTCGCTGATCAGAAGGGAAAGGTTGAAAGAAGAAGAGATGAAAAACGTGGATCCAGAGAAAACTACACCTTCAGAGGAAAAGCTTGACATTTTGGTGAGTGCAGTAGAAGAGATGGTGAGAAAAATGACTGCAAAAGATGAAAATGACGTTCATGAACAAGTGGCTGATCCAAAAAAAAAAAAATTCTTATCTCATTAATCATAAGGATTGTTTTGTAGATCATCTTGGAGAAGAAAGACTTGTTGATATGACATGTATGCTTGATGACATGTTTTATATTGACGATTTGCCTCAGTTTGATCAATATGATGATGATGATTATGCTCTCCAAACATAAGCTAATCTTGCAGACAAATCAGCAGCTAGTTTGTGGGATGAGGAAGTTTGCTTACAGCAGCTCGAGTACAGTGATCAACCGATGCATACCAGCTATGGAAACGATGAGGAAAGTGCAGTAGATTTTGAAGTAAGTGAAGGATCTTTGCATTTTTTCTTTGATTCATGTCCATTCATTAGAGATAATTTCCATGCAATCAGACATCAGCTTTCAACAAATCTTGATTTGGATCCTCTTGAGGGTGATGAAAACTTTGTTCCAAACTTCTTATATTCAGAGTTCGAGCCCCCAAATGCCATTAATAGTCAGGTTGCACATGATGACATAGAAGTTGGCTTATATGATCAAATGATACAAGAAGATTCCTTACCTCTCTGTTTTGAATCATTTCAGTTTTTGTGGGGTAAATTACATAGTAAATCTTCAAATGAAAAGCTTGTAGGAAATCAACAATCTCTCAGTTTCAATGTTGAGGATGAGACAGATGGCGAAATTTTTGAGTAGGTTGTTAATAAGAAATCTTCCCCTGAAATGATTGATGAAATCATTTTGGATACAGAACCAAATTTGCAGCCACCAAACACAATTTAAGGTCAGATTACAGATGAAGGTGAGGCAACCGAAATACATGATTTAATGATGCAAGAGGATTTTGTACCCTTGTGTTACGAAGAATTTTAGTTTATAAGGCAGAATCTTCATAATATCTCTAAAGAAAAAGATGAACAGCCAATAGGATGTCATATAGTTTCAATAGATACATCGCAGTAGTATCCTCAAGTTTTTGATGATCCTTTTGCTCATTTGTTAGATTTTGTTTGCTGTAAAAATTCTTCTTCATCAGCTAACCATGCGACAAAAGAGAATGTTGATAATCATGTGTTTCAAGGGTCACCTTCATTGTCTTGTTTAACAGATTGTTCATTTCATAGCCCATACCAAAGTTTGCAGTCATATGAGGAGATTGATAAAGGAGGCTTTGGTTATATTTGGAATCAACAATAGAGTTTGGTAATTCACAAAATTCAGGATCCTTTTGACCACTTGCCGCAATCATCAGAGAAAGACAGTGCAGATGTGAGGACAAGTTTAATATCTAGCTATGAATATTACTTGGACCAAAGCAGTAATGTGTTAACGGAAATCAATGACGATGCTTATGAAGATCCTTTTGCAGTATTCTTGAATTCATCCAGCCAATTCATGCTTTGCATGTTTGTCAGCAGTGAACTTGATTCCAAGTTTCCATGGGAGTTGTCTTTCGATTCTTCCCTTTTCTGGTGCATCAGAAAGCATTTGGGAAGAAATCAAATATCAGCCATAATGCTTACCTGGTTGCATTAGTTGTTCCATCTCAGTTGACTGGGTGGTGGAAAGAGTAGTTAGGGTAGGTTTACTGAATAAGCTCAAATATGAGCATCTTTCCAGTTTGTTAGTTAGGATTTAGTCATGTCCGGTTTTATTATGGTTTTTAGTTTGAGTCTTCAGTCAGATTCCATCTGCATAATGTCAGTTTCCATGTTTTGACTCCATAGCCCAATGGACGAAGGCACTGTCTACTCACCCAAAGATCTGCAGTTCTTGGCACCTCCAAGGAGCTGGAGCTACCATCCCCCATTCTAGCCAATGTTAGAGTTGGCCTTGTCAGTCCTCCGTCATAGATCAGAAGTCTTTCTACATCTCATTTTTAGGTGTCTCTCTCCATTCACTCAGCTACATTTCACTAGAAGCATGCCATAATATGACGAAAGGGTCTTGTCAGTTCATTCCCCTCATGTCTTGCACCTGCTGGCTTAGGTCTTTTCATCAATGTTTAATAAAGTCCATGACAGTCAATGTTTGATATTTTAATGGACAAGAGTCATTTCAACCATTAGGTCTAGGGTTTGCAAATTGTTGTTCTCAAATAATACTTGCAGGCCAGAGGAAGGCTCAATAATTCACTCAAATGATGTTTCTAAGCAAGAGAAGATGAATTTTGGAAACCCGAGAGAGGTTTTTATCCAAAATAGGCCATGGAAGAAAAACCTCCTTCACTTTTTATACAGGTGGCATGAAATGTCAAAACTACAATTGCCTCGGGAGAATTGATGCACCTCTAAAGTGACCTTGGTAAAATCAAGTTTTCTCCTATTTTAGTTAGTCAAATGACTTTCTTGATGATTCAAATGATAACTAGACACACATAGCTTTCCAATGAGCTATCATGAACTCAATTTGGAGTTGAGGAACACCTTCAACAGTTGATTACAACAACACTCTTCCTTGAGGCAGCCTCATTTGGCACATTTTGACCAGTCTTGGGAGATTTGATTTTTGATAGGGAAAATGAACTCCAAATTGAAAAATTCCAATTTGGTTATAAGTTAGACTCAACCACCTTTCCCACCAGCTATCCTGCACACAATTTGGACATCGGGAAGGCCTCCAAACGTATCCTGCAAAAAGCACTAAGCACAAGATCTATGCACCACGCTCTGGTGCGGCGCTTATGATGGGGAGCTCCAAATCAAAAAAAGTTTGCATTTTTGGATTCCGCATGAAATATCATGACTACTAGTGCATGGAAAAGAAATTTGGAGCATTTTTGGGGCATTTTTGGTCATTTGACAAAGTTTGTGAACAAAATAGGGTTTTTCTCCCGCTTAGGATTGGGAGCTCCAAATCACAAATGGTTTGCATTTTTGGATTCAGCATGAAACATCATGACTTCTGGTGCATGGCCAAGAAGTTTGGGCAATTTTTGAATCCCCAGGAGGTCAAAAACACTCAAACAATGACCTCTTTGCCCCTATTTTGACACACAGGAAGCAATCTTGGGAGATTGAAGTTTTGGAGGGGAAAATGAGCACCAAATTCAGAAATTCCACTTGGGTTGGAAAGTAGACAGGTAGGGCTTTATAACAAGCACACTTTGACACAATTTGGACTTCAGAAGATACCTCAAAATCACCTCCAAAGTGACGCAATGCATATAGATTTGGGTGCAGTGCATATAGACCCAAAAGCCAAAATCACTTCCGCTCCGCGAAATTTTGATTCGTGACTTTCTCCAAGTGGGCCCGCTCATTTACACTACACCTTTTTCGGCACCTAAGGAAAAGTTTAAATATTATTTTCACTAAAGGTTGGCTTCTATCCAAGTGGCAAAGGAAGGCAAGCAGTCACCCAAGCAATTTGTCATTTTTCTAACGCTACACCTGTCACTAATAGTTGGCTTTCCATTTCCAGTTTGTAATGGTTTGAAAAACTCCGTAGCTATGGGTCATTCTATTTCTCAATGGAATAGTCTATTTATTGTATGCAAAACTATTTGCAAAGGGTTGGTTGTAATTTCTGGGAGACTGTGGGAGAGAAACTCAGTTCTTCATTGTATATTTTGACAGAGAATTAATGAAAGGCAGTGGCTCTGGTTCATGAGATTCATGTGGTTGTGAGTGTAGCAAATGTGTTCTCTTTATTTTTCATATGTATTTCATTATGTTTAACATTTCATTCATATTCATTTCTGGTGAAATTTTCTAAGTAAGATAAGGTAGAATTCATGTTTATTGCTCTGCCTATGGGAAAGTTTCACATTCTGTGTTCTTCTTCTATTGAAAAGGATTCATGTGGTTATGCCCTTTTCACCCTCCTAAACAATCTTTCCATTTCGCATTATCTCAAATTTAATTGCTAGACTTTCTGCCTATCTTGCCTCAGGAAATAATCTGTGCATTTGTGTTAAATTATCCGCTCATGCTGTTCATTGGTCCCATACATCCCAGAAACTCATTCATTTATCAAAAAGTGCCTCTTGTATCCATATTTACTAGCCTAAAATCAATATTCACTGCAAGTCATCTTAGACCATATCGTTTGTTTATTCACTGAGCGTGACACGGAGAGAGCCCTCTCCTGTTCTGGTAGGGCTAGCTACCAGACTGAGCATGGTTTGTGGTTAACCTGAATTTTGCCTTCCTTCAGCCTAAGGCAGATTTAGGTGCTAACACTTCTCAATCTATATTTCCACATTTTTGTACTTCACCTCTACTATGTCATGATCTCTTTCAGAAAATTCCACTACAATCTTTTCACAAAACCAACTTCATAGGAATATTAGATTCAAGTTCACATACTCTACTTCAATATTTAAATCATGTCATACATATTTTGGTGCATACTCGTCTTATTTAAAATATTTCTATTCCTTTTCTGAGAATGTCAAGCTAAAGAGATTTTTGACTCTGATGCCGCAAATTTGTGCAATAGGTAGGCCAAAAAAGGATTTAAAAACTGAAATGTAGTCCTCCAAAAACATTTGTTTTCACAGCCATTATGAAATGAGTTGGTAGTGATCATTTCTAATTAACTATGTAGTCACTACAAATTGATTTGGTAGCATTGTCCACTACAGAACGAATTTGTACTACACTATCAAATTTTTGTACTACAATTTTGGGGAAGATGAACCATCTCAACCCTTTTTCCAACCAATTGTCAATGTCCTCGACCTTGTACTCAACACAGTAAATGATATCCTCACCTTTCATCATTGGGTTATTAAATTATTACAAATTTGGTAATCAAAAAGCAGTCTAAGAGGGTTTTCGTAGCATTCCAAAATAGGGGTACTTTGTCTCGTTCTAACAACACTCCAATCAATAAAAGAAAACCATGCAACCACTATTCTAGGACACATAAATACATTCTACTTACAGACTTTAAGACTGATACAATAGGAATCTCGAAAGACAAATGGACAAATCACATAGCAATTGAAGCCACAATATACAAATTCTTAACCTAATTGAATTCAACAAGTTACAAGCTCTCAAATGGCCAAATACACAAGAATAAATCTGCAATTAATAACATTTCATAAACTAAAACCAAACCATGCAAACTCACAGTCCCATTTGTTTTTCATTTACGACATTCACATAGAAATACCTTCCATTTCACACAAATTTGAAGGTACATGAGTGCCTTTCCATCAGAACTATAGTTACACAAAGAAACAACAGTTCCTCTCTTCTCTCCCTCTCTCTTTTTTTCGTTCATTCTTCTTATCCTCTCCCTTTAGGAACATCCAAACACTCTTTTCTTATAATTTCCAAAAAGAGATTGACTATCACAACCAAGAGTCACAAAAATGTGAATCGTTTCCCCTTCTCCACAAAATAAGGGAAACTGAAAACTATTTTTTTTCTTTTACATTAATTCAAAGAACCACTATATTATTATAGAATATAAACCTAAATCATCTTACTTACCTTCTACTAAGTTCCCTAACAAAGATTGAAATAATTACATAGACATAACCAACACAAGTAGAGATGTGAGAGCACGAGGCAATAGAATTAGATTACTCTCTCATCAACATTGTCAAGACTCTAACCAACAACATCAAGGCATATTAAAAAAAAAAAAATATAACTGAATAAAATTCATACTACGAAAGCCTATTTCTAAAACTTCTATTAGGATATGTTCTACATAGTATATGCACTTCCACGACTTAGTGTTTACTCCTCCTCTATAAACCCTAGTTCAGAGAGCTTCAAGTGAGCTTCTGCATAATCAACAAAAATGGCATCCTCATACATTGCGTACTTCTCCACATAAGATTGGAAGGTTTAATCCTCCAATAATACCTTATTAAAAGGATGCTAAAGAAATTATTCCTTCTCTCCACTAGGAATTGTCAAATATCAGAGGATTAGACATCCATGCACCTTCAAATCCAGATCACTCCTTGTGAAATCTACCCAAGGTGTTGCCAACGAGAAGTGCCACAATATCCTTGTCACTTAGGTCAATGTGACCAAACACATCACTCAAATGATAAACCCCATATAACCATCCCATCACATTCGTAAGTTCTTTTCCAAACTTCATCAAATTATGCACTTGCATCACTATCCTTCCTAGATGTTATAAGCCATTTTTTCGCATCGATCAATAAGCCTTCTAATGGAAAAAATAAACATCATATTCCCCCTTGTCATCATCTTGCACAAATCCCTAAGCATGTCTCTGTCATTCCCTAGAGTTTATGCCTAAATTTGCATCATCTGAGCCAGCTTTAGGACCAACTCTCCATGGCCTCTTGTTGGGAAGTGTTCACCTACAGGTTGCTCCACTGTGGCCCACATTGATCACCTATAGGTTGCTCCCCTTTGCACCTACATTGGTTCTAAAAATTTGGTAAAAGGAGATAAATTATGGAACCCTCATCTTCCAAAAGCTTCCAAAACTTATTACAACCACTTACTTCAGATAAAACATCTAGATCTTATCCTACCCTACTTTGTATTTTCCATCCCTTATCCTTTGATCCTATCCTCCCATAAAAGGTGGATCTAAAACCTTAGATTGGTAATTGGATAACAACTCCCAACTTACCCCACTCCTCTATATATTTACAGCCTTCTATATTGATCCAGGTGGATATTGGTAGCCACCTTCCAAGTCCACTTGGACCCTCACCATGTTCTTTCAACTTTTCAGTTTCCATTATTGTAGCATAGTTTACTATTTTTAGCAATTTTTTGGGTCCTCAACTTCCGGAGTCATTTTCAGGCCCTAAATGACTTTTTTGGCAAACATAGGGCCATTGCACTGATGTTTCTCTTCCTAAAGTTGTATTTCTTAGAGAGTTATTTCTAACGAGATATTGTGTGTGTCAAACAGAGATTGCATGCCAAAGTTACGGCCCTGGGAAGTTGATGTACCAATTTACCCAAATGGGGCCCATAGTTTGGCGTTTCATCTTCTAGGGTTAGTTTTTTGGATGTTTAATGTTTTCAATTGTTTATCAACAACAAATAGGCCTTTAAGCCTCATTTTAACATAGTTTAGAGGCATGTAGCCACTACATCTCTTCTCAGAGATAAGCTACCATCGCCCTAGCTAGTTTATTTCCATTTCTATTTGTAAGCATATTTCAGTATTTTACAGTAATAAAATGAAGTACTATCTCTGTTGCATCTCTATACATATGGTTATATCTGTAATTTGTTGCATTCCTATTTAAATCCTGACTAGTGGTATTAGAGAAGTATGCTCTTTCTCTCTTTATTTGCATGTCCCCAATAAGGTCGAGATATAAGGAGTTAGGGCTTGAACTGGTCAAACCTTTGCAAGATGAGCCTCGCAAATCCCAACGGTCACCCATGGCAGATGAAAAGAAATACGATGGGGTAGGAGATCCTATCAAAATCTTGCTCAAAGAGGCCCTCGAGCAACAAAGGAATGCGATGATCGACAACTTTGCCCAGATCCTTCAGTGGCTACCCAGGGGGGAAACATCTACTTCCAGCAGCTACTCTGGAAGTGCCACACCATTTAAGGTACAAGTTAACTTTGAAATTCCCATATTTGAGGGTGAGATAAATGTAGATGTCGTAGATAAATGGTTAAATCTGCTAGAAGGGTATTTTTCTGTTCATGATTTTTCCGGTCGGGAAATGATTACTTTCACTCTTCTCAAAGCTAACCACCACGTCAAGGACTGGTGGGAAACCTACTATGAGCAGAAGAATGATAGTATGACCTCACTATTTTCATTTGCACCCACTTGGAATTCATTTTGGACTGCCATCAAGGAGCAATACTACCCTATGGGAAGCTATGAGGATCAATACATAAAGTGGACCACGCTGTGGCAGGGAAGGGACCAAGACGTGCTGGAGTTTACCATTATTTTCCAAACCCTTCGCACAAAGTTGGGTATCAAGAATTTAGAGAAGAATTTGGTACTCAAATACTGAGACTGCCTACATAGGTACATCCAAGAAGAAATAGAATTCCTCAACATCTCCTCGCTCGGAATAGCATACCGATATGCCATCAAGATCGAGCAAAATTTTAAACAGAAGAAGCGAGACTTTGGATCTACGAATCTGAAGCAAGGGAAAGGTGCCCCAAAACCACAAAACAAAGGAAAAATCCAAGACAGGGCAGCCCAAGACATCCCGCCAAAGTTACAAGCAAAGAACAACGTCATGAAGTAGAAAAAGGACACGAGAAAGTGGTGTGAGTTCCAAAGAGCTCCACTCACAACACAAGTGATTGTCGGGCCAACTAGTCACTGGTGGCCAAGCTAAAGGTTTCGGAATCATATGCATATTTTGACTCTGAGTCAGAACCCAACAAGGGGAATGACAAAGGGAAGCAGATTATTGATGCAGAGCCCAACACCACTGTTGCCACCATGAAGATCTAGAAGGAGGAACCAGAAGATCCAAAGAAGGAGGAGCGGCTCTTCCACTCCAAGATGTGGGTAAAGGGCTTCCTACTGCAGTTCATTGTTGATAGTGAGAGCCAAAAGAAACTCATTTCAGCTTAGGTCATGAAGCAGCAGGGCTTATCATACACAACACATCCACACCCGTACACCATCAGGTGGCTTCACCAAGGACGAGATCTTCACATGAGGCAGCAGTATCGCCTTCCATACAACATCAAGCCCTTCACATATGAGGTATTGTGTGACATTTCTCCCCTTGATTTTTGTGATGGATTATTAGGACAACCATAATGTGGAAACAACATGTTGTATATGAATCAAGGCCCCGTGTTGTTATTGTTACTTTTGGAAATAAATTTTACAGGATACCGGACGTAGCACCACCTACCACCATCTCTTTGGTTACTCCAAAACAATGTAGTAAGCTCATTTCCAAAAATAGGAAATTTATTTTCCTGAAGATACGCCCTAAAGGAAAGAAGAAGATGGTGGCCGCGACCTCTAGACAGGGCCCCTCCACACGACAACTACAAATGGACAAGGTCATGGAGGAGTACGAGGACATCTTCACCTCCCCCATAGGGGTTCCTCTACACTATCAGGTCAAGCAATCCATCGATCTGACCCCAGGTTCATCGCTACCCAATGGACCAATCTATCATCACTTCATTCTGGAGAACGATGAAATCAAGAGGCAGATTCAGGAGCTGTTGCGAAAAGGTTACTTTCGTCTAATTTCATCACCCTGTGGGAGCTCGATCGTGTTGGTACAGAAGAAGGATGGGACTTGGAGACTCGATATTGACTATTGGGTGTTGAACAAGATCACTATCTGTAATAGGTACCTGATCCCATGGATTGTTGACCTCCTAAACTAGATGAAGGGGACAAAATATTTCAGCAAGATAGATTTGATGTCAATATATCACCAGGTGCCAATCGAACACTCTGATGAATGGAAGATTTCCTTCAAAGCTAAGGAGGGCCTTTTCAAATGGTTGGTTATGCCTTTTGAATTAACGAATGCTCATACAACGTTCATGAGGCTAATGGATGACATCTTACGGCCATTCACCACCTCATTTGTAGTGGTATACTTGGATGACATCTTGATCTTCAGCCATAGTTGGGAAGAGCACCTCCACCACATCTGATAGGTTATCCAAACACTGTGGGAACACAAGTTATGTGCCAATTTGGAGAAATGAACTTTTGGCATGACCTAGGTTTAGTATCTGGGATACATTATTGATGAACGGGGGGTGCATGTGGATCCAACCAAGATCCAAGTCATTCGAGATTGGCCATCTCCAACCACTTTGAAAAAGCTCCATAACTTTCTAGGTCTTGCCAACTTCTACCATATGTTCGTGTTGGGATTTTCTCATATCACTTGGCCCTTGAGTCAAGTCACCAAGGGAGGAGTGAAAGAAAAATTCTTTTGGTCTGAATCTCAACACAAGGCATTCATAGAGATGAAAGATTGCCTCTGTTGAGCACTAGTGCTCGCATTACCAGACTCACAACAATTTTTTGAGCTCCAAACAAATGGCTTTGACTATGCTATTGGGGTAGTCCTTACTCAACATGGGAACCTAGTAGCATATCACATTGAGACACCTTCGGACATAGTCTGAAAGTATCCCACTTATGACAAAGAGATGTATTCATTTGTGCAGGCCTACCGACAATGGCAGCATTACATTTTGGGGAAGGAAATGGTCATCCACACAGATCACTGACCCCTGTAGTTCATACAGACCCAATAGAAATTGCAGAATGATCACCATCAGAAGTGGTCCACATACCTGCAACAGTTCCATTTGAATATCCAGTATAAGAAGGGCAGCACCAATAATGTTCCATATTGCCTAAGTCGACCATCGATCATGGCGTTAACCACTGTGTTGAACTCTTGTGGGCACGAGACTTCTGATTGGCCACTTCTCTACAAAGGTGACCCAAAATTCGGCCACACATACTAGAAACTCTTGGAAGGTCAACATGTTCCAGATTTTCACCTCTAGGATGACCTGTTATGCCACCTGGGTCACCTTTATTTTCCTTCAAGAAAGCGTGCCAAGATGATTTGGGAAGCACACTACAATCAGGTTGTTGGGCATTTCGGGGTTGAGAAAATGGAAACAGTACTACAAAAGTATTTCTATTGGCCAAATCTTCTACAAGTCATCGAGAATTACATCAGATACTACACTACCTGAGCCATTTCCAAACTGACCATCTAGAAGCAAGGCCTCTATACCTCAATTCCTAACCCTAGTCGACCTTGGGAATACATCTCCATGGATTACATGTCGGGCCTTCCTTATACTAAGCATGGAAATGACTATGTTTTTGTGGTCGCCGACAGGTTCTCGAAGATGGCAATTATTGTGGCCTACAAGAAGAATACCACAGTAGAAGCCACTACTAAAGTATTCTTTGAATGAGTGTGGTTACACTTTGGGATGTCACAATGTATCATCTGAGATCGGGACAACAGGTTCCTCAGTACATTTTGGTCTAGTCTCTGGTCGATGTTGGACACCAAACTCACTAAGTCCACAACCTTCCACCCTCAAACTAATGGCTAGACAGAGGTTGTCAACAAGATGATCGTACACATTCTACACATGTACAACTCAAAGCATCCATGCACATGGGATGAGAGCCTCCCTTATGTTCAACACAGCTACAATAGGGCTCTCCACAACTCGACTAGCCACAACCTTTTTCAGGTGGGCTTGGGATTCCAGCCACTATGTCCCATTGATGTGGTCGTGCCTCTTGCAGCTACTCATGTAGATTCAGCTCATGTCCAGTCTGAAATAGATAAGGAAAACAACATCATTGAGCACATCCAACATATTCTCCAGTAGGTCCACAACATTCTGGAGAAATCAAATTCCAAGTACAAGCAACGACATGATCAACATCGGGTGCCACACAAGTTTCAGGTGGGCGACAAAGTCTAGTTGTATTTGCAAAAGGAATGACTTACCAGAGCCTATCAAAAACTCACACCACTTTGATATGGTCCTTACACCATTACCAAGGCAGTGGGAGACAATGCATCTGAGCTCAGCATTCCCCCATTCCTTGGCCTATACCCAGTGTTCAATGTGGACTACCTTCGTCCATACTTTCCACCATTACTAGACACATCTGACATTGCAGAACAGCTCACACCCACAGAGTTAAATCCACATTGCATGGAACAAGCTGAAACTAATCACATCATGGATACACAGATCAAGCACACTCAACAACAGAATATCCAACTCTATCAAGTTGTCAAAGCAGGCCAACTCCTTCACCAGGGAAATTGACTCTAAGGACCAAGCTCCGTAGAAGTTTCCTCATCTAATGGAGGAACTCAACGCAATGGTTCCTCCAACGCAATGGGGACCATTGCTTCCTAAGGGGGGAGGAATGATCCAGGTGAATATTGGTGGCCACCCGCCAAGTCCACTTGGACCCCCACCATTGTTTCTTTCAGCTTTTCAGTTTCCTAAATTGTAGCACAGTTTACTATTTTTAGCAATTTTTCGGGTCTTGAATTCTGCAGTCGTATTTAGGCCCTAAATGATGTTTTTTGGGAAAACTAGGATAGAAATTTCTAACTATAAATTGTAAATGTCAAACAAAGATCATATGCCAAATCTACGACCCCAAGAAGTTGATGTACCAATTTACCCAAACAGGGCCCACAGTTTGGTGTTTCATCTTCCAGGGTTAGGTTTTTGGATGTTTAGGTTTTTCCATTGTTTCTCAACAATAAATAGGCCTTCAAGCCTCATTGTAATATAGTTCAAAGGCACGTAGCCACCACATCTCTTCTCATAGATAAGCTACCATGGCTCTAGCTATTTTATTTCCATTTATGTTTGAGCATATCTCAGTGTTTTATAGTAATGAAATGAAGTATTATTTCTGTTGCATCTCTATATGTATGGTTATATCTGTAATTTGTTGCATTCCTGTTTAAATCCAAATTAGTGGTATTAGAGCCATCTGCTCTTTCTCTGTCTTTCTTTGCATGTCCCCAATGAGGTGGGGATATAAGGAGCTAGGGCTTTAACTGGTCGAACCTTTGTAAGACCAGCTTCGCAAATACCAACGGCCTCCCATGGCGAATGAAAAGAAAAATGGGGGGCAAGAGACCCTATTAAAATCTTGCTCGAAGAGGCCCTTGAACAACAAAGAAACGCGATGATGGACAACTTTGCCAAAATCCTTCACCGGCTACCCGGGGGCGACACATCTACTTCCAACAGCTACTCTGGAAGCGCCACACCCTTTAAGGTACAAATAACTTTGACATTCCCATATTTGAGGGTCAAATAGATGTAGACATCGTAGATAAATGGTTAAATATACTAGAAGGGTATTTTTTTGTTCGTGATTTTTCCAGCCAGGAAAATATTACTTTCGCTCTTCTCAAATCTACCCCCCATGTCAAGGACTGGTGGGAAACCTACTACAAGCAGAAGGATGAAAGTATGGCCTCACTGTTTTCAGCCACACCCACTTGGAATTCATTCCAGGCTGCCATCAAGGAGTAGTACTACCCCGTTATAAGCTATGAATATCAATACATAAAGTGGACCACACTATGGCAGGGAAGGGACCAAGATGTGGCAGAGTTTACCAATATTTTCCATACCCTTTGCGCAAAGTTGGGTATCAAAGATTTGGAGCAACATTTGGTACTCAAATACCAAAACTACCTGCATAGGCACATCCAGGAAGAAATAGAATTCCTGAACATCTCCTCGCAAGGCACAGCATACTGATATGCCGTCAAGATCAAGCAAAAGTTTAAATAGAAGAAGAGAGACTTTGGATCTACGAATCCGAAGTAAGGGAAAGGTGCCCCCAAATCACAAAACAAAGGACAAAGCCAAGACAGGGTGGCCCAATACAACCCACCAAAGTTGCAAGAAAATAATAGTTTCACGAAGCCGAAAAAGGACACACAAAAGTGGTTTGAGTTCCATAAGAGCTCCACTCACAACACAAGTGAGTGTTGGGCCAAGCAGTCACTGGTGGCCGAGCTAAAGGTTTCAGAACTAGATGCATGTTCTAACTCTGAGTCAGAACCCAACAAGGGGAATGACAAAGGGAAGAAGATTATCGATGCGAATCCCAACACCATTGTTGCCACCATGAAGATCTAGAAGGAGGAATCCAAAGATCCATGGGAGGAGGAGCTTCTCTTCCACTCCCAGATGTGGGTAAAGGGCTCCCTGCTGTAGTTCATTTTTTTCAGCGGGAGCCAAAAGAACCTCATTTCAGCGTAGGTCATGAAGCAGTTGGGCATACAGACCACAGAACATCCACAACTATACACCATCAGGTGGCTTCACCAAGGACATGATCTTCGTGTGAACCAGCAATGTCGCCTTCCAAACAACATCAATCCCTTCACGGATGAGGTATTGTGTGACATTTCTCCCCTTGATGTTTGTGATGTATTATTAGGACAACCATACTTGTGGAAGCGACATCCTGTGTATGAATCAAGGGCCTGTACTATTATTTCCATTTTGGGAAATAAGTTGTACAGGATATCGGAGGTAGCACTGCCTACAACAATCTCTTTGGTTACTGCAAAGCAATGTAGTAAGCTCATTTCCAAAACCAATAAATTTGTTTTCTTGATGATACGCCCTCAAGGAAAGAAGAATACGGTGGAAACTACCTTGAGACAAGGCCCCTCTGCACGACAACTATAAATGGACAAGGTTGTGGAGGAGTATGAGGACATCTTCACCTCCCATGCAAGGGTTCCTCTTCACTGTCACGTTAAGCACTCCATCGATCTGACCCCAGGTGTGTCGCTGCCCAATGGACCAATCTATCCATCCTTCGTTCTGGAGAATGATGAAATCAGGAGGCAGATTCAGGAGTTGTTTCAGAAAGGTCACATCCATCCGAGTTCATCACCCTGTGGGAGCCCGATCATGTTGGTACAGAAGAAGGATGGGACTTGGAGACTTTGTATTGACTATCGGATGTTGAACAAGATCACTCTCTATAATAGGTACCCGATCCCATGGATTGATGACCTCCGGGACCAACTAAAGGGGGGAAAATATTTCAGCAAGATTGATTTGAAGTCAGGATATCACCAGGTGCCAATCGAACCCTCCAATGTGTGGAATACTACCTTCAAAGCCAAGGAGGGCCATTTCGAATGGTTGGTTATCCCTTTTGGATTGACAAATTCTCTTGCAACCTTCATGACGCCAATGGACGACATCTTGCACCCATTAACCAAATCATTTGCAGTAGTATACTTGAACAACATCCTGATCTTCAGCCAAATTTGGGAAGAGAACCTCCACCACATTCGACAGGTTCTCCAAACACTGTGGCAACACAAATTATGTGCCAATTTGGAGAAATGCACTTTTGGCATGACCCAAGTCCAGTATCTAGGATACATTATTGATGAACGGGGGGTGCATGTGGATCCAGTCAAGATCCAAGTCATTGAGGATTGGCCATCCCCAACAACTCTAATAGAGCTTTGCAGCTTTCTAGGTCTTACCAAATTCTACCATAGGTTCGTGTTGGGATTTTCTCCTATCACTTGGCCCTTGATTCAAGTCACCAAGGGAGGAGGGAAAGCCAATTTATTTTTTTCTGAATCTCAACAGAAGGAATTCACAGAGTTGAAAGATCGCCTCTACTCAGCACCAGTGCTAGCATTACCAAACTTGCAACAACCGTTTGAGTTCAAGACAGATGCATCTAGCTATGGTATTGGAGTATTCCTTACTCAACATGGGCACCCAGTCGCATATCACAGTGAGACACCTTCAGACACAGTCTAGAACTATCCCACTTATGAAAAAGAGATGTATTCCATTGTGCATGCTTGCCGACAATGGAAGCATTACATTTTGGGGAAGGAAATGGTCATCCACACAAACCACTGACCCTTGTAGTTCATACAGACCCAAGGGAAATCATAGAATGATCACCATCAGAAGTGGTCCACATACCTGCAACAGTTCCATTTGAATATCAAGTATAAAAAGGATAGCACCAATAATGTTTCATATTTCCTTAGTCGACCACCAATCATGGTGTTAACCACCGTGCTCAACTCTTGTGGACGTGAGACTTTTGATTGGCCACTTCTCTACAAAATGACCCAGAATTCGGCCACACATACAAGACACTCTTGGAAGGCCAACATGTTCTAGATTTTCATCTATAGGATGCCCTGTTATGCCACCTGGGTAACCTTTGTGTTCCTTCAAGTGAGCGTGCCAAGATGATTTGGGAAGCACACCATAGTCGGGCTATTGGGCATTTTGAGGTCGAGAAAATGGTGGCAGTATTGTGGAAGTATTTCTATTGGCTGAATCTTTGACAGGATGTCGAGAAGTACATCAAATCATGCACTTCTTGCGCCATTGCCAAACCAACCATCAAGAAGCAAGGCCTCTATACCCCGCCTCTTACCCGTAATCGACCTTGGTAATCCATATCGATGGATTACATGTTGGGCCTTCCTTCTACTAAGCATGGAAATGACTCTCTTTTTGTCATCATCAATAGGTTCTCAAAGATGGCCATTATGGTAGCTTTCATGAAGAATATCATAGCAGAAGCCACTGCTAAACTCTTCTTTGAAGGAGTGTGGGTACACTTTGGGATCCCAAAGTATCTCATCTTAGATCGGGACAACAGGTTCCTCAGTACATATTGGTCTAGTCTTGGGTCGACGTTGGACACCAAACTCACTAAGTCCACAGTCTTCCATCCTCAAACTGATGGCCAGACAGAGCTTGTCAACACGATGATCATACACATTCTACACATGTACAACTCAAAGCATCCATGCACATGAGATGAGAACCTCCCCTGTCTTTGCACAGCTACAATTGGGCTCTCCACAGCTCAACTGGCCACATTCCTTTTCAGGTGACCTTGGGATTCCAGCTACTATTTCCCATTGATGTGGTCATGCCATTTGCAACTACTCATTCATATTCATCTCATGTCTAGTCTGAAATAGATAAGGCAAATAGCTTCATTGAGCACATCCAACATATTCACCAGGAGTTCCATGACATTCTGGAGAAATTAAATGCCAAGTACAAGCAGCGACATGATCAACATTGGGTGCCACACAAGTTTCAGGTGGGTGACAAATTCTGGTTGCATTTACAAAAGGAATGCCTTACCGAAGCCTCGGAAACTCAAAGCACTCCAATATGGTCCTTACACCATTACCAGGGTGAGGGGAGACAATGCATTTGAGCTCATCATTCCCCCATTCCTTGGCCTGCAGCCAATGTTCAATGTGGACCACCTTCGACCATACTTTCCACCATTACTAGACACATCTGACATTGCAGAACAGCTCACACCCATAGAGTTAAATCCAAATTGCATGGAACAAGTTGCAACTGATCGAATCATGGACACAGAGATCAAGCACACTCACTAGAAGAATATCCAACTGTATCGAGTTGTCAAAGCAAGCCAACTCCTTCACCATGGCAAGTGGTTCACCAAGGACCAAGTTCAGTAGAAGCTTCCTCATATCATGGAAGAACTCAACGAAATGGGGACCATTGATTCCTAAGGGGGGATGAATGATCCAGGTGGATATTGGTGGCCACCTGCCAAGTCCTTTTAGACCACTACCATTGTTTCTTTCAGCTTTTCAGTTTCCTTAATTGTAGCACAATTTACTATTTTTAGCAGCTTTTTGGGACATGAACTTCCGCAGCCATTTTGAGGCCCAAAACGACGTTTTTTGGAAACCTAGGAGCAACATGGGTCCACATACCTATGTTTCACTTCCCACGGTTGTAGTTCTCGGATAGGTCCTTCTAACAAGATATTGTGTGCATCAAACGGAGATTGTATGCCAAACTTACGACCCCGGGAATTCACAGTTTGGCGTTTCATCTTCTAGGGTTAGGTTTTTGGATGTTTAGGGTTTCCCATTGCTTCTCAACAATAAATAGGCCTTCGAACCTCATTGTAACATAGTTCAGAGGCATGTAACCACTACATCTCTTCTCAGAGATAAGCTACTATCGCCCTGACTAGTTTATTTCCATTTCTGTTTGTAAGCATATTTCAGTATTTTACAGTAATGAAATGAGATATTATTTATGTTGCATATCTATATGTATGGTTACATCTGTAATTTTTTTCATTCCTATTTAAATCTAGATCAGTGGTATCAGAGCGGTCTGCTCTTTCTCTGTCTTTCTTTGCATGTCCCCAGGATTTTGAACTGGTCGAACCTTTGCAAGACCAGCCTCACAAATCCCGATGGCCTCCCATGGAGGATGAAAATAAGGATGAGGGGGCAGGAGATCCTATCAAAATCTTGTTCGAGGAGGCCCTCGAGTGACAAAGGAACGCGATGATGGACAAATTTTCCCAGATCCTTCATCAACTACCCAGGGGCGACAAATCTACTTCCAACAACTACTTTGGAAGCACTGCACACTTTAAGGTACAAGTTAAATTTGACATTCCCATATTTGAGGGTCAGATAGATTCAGACGCCATAGATAAATGGTTAAATCTGCTAGAAGGGTATTTTTCTGTTCATGATTTTTTCGACAGGGAAAAGATTACTTCTCAAAGTTGCCCCCCGTGTCAAGGACTGGTGGGAAACCTACTGCGAGTAGAAGGATGAAAGTATGGCCTCACCATTTTCAGCCACACCCACTTGGAATTCATTTGGGATTTCCATCAAGGAGTAGTACTACCCTATCGGAAGCTATGAGGATCAATACATAAATTTGACCATGCTACGGTAGGAAAGGAACCTACACGTGCCGGAGTTTACCAATATTTTTTGTACCCTTCGCACAAAGTTGGGTATCAAGGATTCAGAGCAGAATTTGGTACTCAGATACCATGGCTACCCAGACAAGTACATCCAAGAATAAATAAAATTCTTGAACATCTCCTCGCTCAGCACGGCATACCAATATGTCATCAATATTGAGCAAAAGTTTAAACAAAAGAAGCGAGACTTTGGATTTGCGAGTCCGAAGCAATGGAAAGGTGCCCCAAACCACAAAACAAAGGACAAAGCCAAGGCAGGACAGCCCAAGACAACCCACCAAAGCTGCAAGCAAAGAACAATGTCGCCAAGCCGAATGACACGAGAAAGTGGTGTGAGTTCCATAAGAGCTCCACTCACAACACAAGTGAGTGTGGGCCAAGAATTAGTGGCCGAGCTAAAGGTTTTAAAATTAGATGCAGGTTCCAACTTTGAGTCAAAGCCTGACAAGGGGAAAGACAACAGGAAGTATATTATTGACACGGAGCCCAATGCCACTGTTGTCACCTTGAAGATCCAAAAGGAGGAACCCAAAGGTCCAGAGGAGGAGGAGTATTTCTTCCACTCCTAGATGTGGGTAAAGGGCTCCCTGCTACAGTTCATTGTCGACAACAGGAGACAAAAGAACCTCATTCCGGCATAGGTCATGAAGTAGCTAAGCTTACTAACCATAGCACATCCACAATTACACAGCATCAGGTGGCTTCACCAAGGACAGGATCATTGTGTGAACTAGCAGTGTCACCTTCCATACAACATCAAGCCCTTCATGGATGAGGTATTGTGTGACGTTCCTCCCCTTGATTTTTGTGATGTATAATTAGGACAACCATACTTATAGAAGTGCCATGCTATGTATGAATCAAGTCCCTGTGATGTTATTGTTACTTTGGAAAATAAGTTCTATAGGATCCCGGAGGTAGCACCGCCTACCACCATCTCTTTGGTTACTACAAAACAATGCAGTAAGCTCATTTCCAAAATCGGAAGATTTGTTTTCCTAATGATACGCCCTCAAGAAAAGACAAAGATGGTAGCCATGACCTCTAGAAAGGGCCCCTCCACACGTCAACTACAAATGGACAAGGTCATGGAGGAGTACAATGACATCTTCAACTCCCCCGTAGGGGTTCCTCTACACTGTCAGGTCAAGCACTCCATCGATCTAACCCTAGCTGCGTCACTACCCAATGGACCAATCTGTCAATGCTTTGTTCTGGAGAATGATGAAATCAAGAGGTAGATTCAAGCGCTACTACAGAAAGGTCACATACATCTGAGTTCATCACCCTGTGGAAGCTCAATCGTGTTGGTACAAAAGAAGGATGGGACTTGGAGAGTCTGTATTGACTATCAGGTGCTGAACAAGATCACTTTCTGTAATAGGTACTCGATCCCATAGATTGATGACCACCTAGACCAACTGAAGGGGGAAAAATATTTCAGCAAGATCAATTTGAAGTCAGGATATCACCAGGTGCCAATCAAACCCTCTGATGTGTGGAAGACTACCTTCAAAGCCAAGGAGGGACTTTTTCAACAGTTCGTTATCCCTTTCGGATTGATGAATGCTCCTAGAACCTTCATGAGGCTAATGGATAACATCTTGGGGCCATTCACCAACTCATTTGTAGTGGTATACTTGGATGACATCCTGATCTTTAGCCAGAGTTGGGAAGAGCACCTCCACCACATCCGACAGGTTCCCCAAACACTGTGGCAACACAAGTTATGTGCCAATTTGGAGAAATGCATTTTTGGCATGACCCAAGTTCAGTATCTAGGATACATTATTTATGAATGGAGGGCTCATGTGGATATAGCCAAGATCCAATCCATTCGAGATTGGCCATCTCCAACCACTCTGACATAGCTCTGTAGCTTTCTAGGTCTTGCCAACTTCTACCGTAGGTTTGTGTTGGGATTTTCTCATATCACTTGGCCCTTGAGTCAATTCAACAAGGGATGAGTGAAAGCAAAATTCTTTTGGTCTGAATCTCAACAAAATGCATTCACTGAGTTGAAATATCGCCTCTACTTGGCACCAGTGCTCGCATTACCAGACTTGCAACAACCATTTTTGTTCGAGATAGATGCCTCTGACTATGCAATTGGGGTAGTCCTTACTCAACATGAGCACCCTATGGCATGTCATAGTGAGAAACTTTCAAACACAGTCTAGAAGTATCACACTTATGACAAAGAGATGTATTCCATTATGCAAGCCTACCGACAATGGAAGCATTACATTTTGGGGAAGGAAAATGTGATTCAGACAGTCCGCCAACTCCTGCAATTGATACAGACCTAAGGGAAATTGCAGAATGATTGCCATCAGAAGTGGTCCACACACCTGCAATAGTTCCATTTGAATCTCACGTATAAGAAAGGCAACACCAATAATGTTGCAGATTGCCTCAGTCAACCATTGATCATGACGTTAACCATCGTTCTCAACTCTTGTGGGAACGAGACTTCTGATTGGCCACTTCTCTACAAAAGCAACCTAGAATTCGGCCACACATACCAGACACTCTTGGAAGGTCAGCATGTTCCATATTTTCACCTCTAGGATGCCCTGTCATGCCACCTGGGTCACCTTTGTGTTACTTCAAGCGAGTGTGCCAAGATTATTTGGCAATCACACTACAATCGGGCTATTGGGCATTTTGGGGTCGAGAAAATAGTGGCAGTACTGTAGAAGTATTTCTATTGGCCAAATCTTCGATAGGATGTCGGGAAGTACATCAAATCATGCACTTCCTATGCCATTGCCAAACCAACCATCAAGAAGAAAGGCCTCTATACCCAGCTAGCTACCACTAGTTGACCTTGGGAATCCATTTCCATGCATTACATGTCAGGCCTTCCTTCTACTAAGCATGGAAATGACTTTGTTTTTGTGGTCGTTGACAGGTTCTCGAAGATGGCCATTATGGCAGCCTACAAGAAGAATATCACAACAAAATCCACTACTAAACTCTTCTTTGAATGAGGGTGGGTACACTTAGGGATACCACATTATATTATCTCAGATTGGGACAGTAGGTTCCTCAATACATTTTGGTCTAGTCTCTGGTTGATGCTAGACACCAAACCCACTAAGTCCACAACATTCCATCCTCCAACTAATGGCAAGACAGAGGTTTTCAACAGGATGATCATGCTCATTCTGCACATGTAAAACTCAAAGCATCCATGCACATCGGATGAGAGCCTCCCCTATGTTTAGCATAGCTACAACTAGGCTCTCCACAACTCAACTGACCATAGGTGGGCTTGGGATTCCAGCTACTATGTCCCATTGATGTGTCCATGCCATTTGCAACTACTCACGCAAATTCAGCTCATGTCTAGTCTAAAAAACATAAGGCAAATAGCTTCATTAAGTACATCCAACATATTCACCAGCAGGTCCATGACATTCTAGAGAAATCAAATTCAAAGTACAAGAAGCAACATGATCAACATCGGATGCCACACAAGTTTCAGGTGGGCGACAAAGTCTAGTTGCATTTGCAAAAGGAACGCCTTACCAGAGCCTATCGGAAACGTAGACCACTCTGATATGGTCCTTACACCATTACCAAGGCAATGGGAGACAATGCATTTGAGCTCAGCATTCCCCCATTCCTTGGCATGCACCCAGTGTTCAATGTGGACTGCCTTCGACCATACATTCCACCATTACTAGACACATTCGACACTATAGAACAGCTCACACCCACAAAGTTAAATCTAGATTGCATGGAACAAGCTGCAATCGGTCAGATCATGGACACACATATCAAGAACATCAGCTAGTAGAATACCCAACTGTATCGAGTTATCAAAGTAGGCCAACTCCTTCACCAAGGCAAGTGGCTCACCAGGGACCAAGTCTAGCAGAAGTTTCCTCATCTCATGGGGGAACTCTACGCAATGGGGACCATTAATTCCTAAGGGGGGGATAATGATCTAGGTGGATATTGGTGGCCACTAGCCAATTCCACTTGGACTCCCACCATTATTTCTTTCAGCTTTTCATTTTCCTTAATTGTAGCACAATTTACTATTTTTAGTATTTTTTTGGGTCTTGAACTTCCGGAGCCATTTTGAGGCCCTAAATGATATTTTTTGGGAAACCTGAGAGAAAAATCGGCCCATAGGCCTTGCCTTTTTCCCCAAAGTTTTAGTTCTCAGGTAGATCATTCTAACAAGATATTGTGCACGTCAAATGGAGATCGTATGCCAAAGTTACGACCCCAGGAAGTTGATGTACCAATTTACCCAAATAGGGCCCACAATTTGGCATTTCATCATCTAGGGTTAGGTTTTTGGATGTTTAGGGTTTTCCATTGTTTCTGAAAAATAAATAGGCCTTCAAGCCTCATTGTAACATAGTTCAAAGGCATGTAGCTACCACATCTCTTCTCAGAGGTAAGCTACCATCGCCCTAGCTAGTTTATTTCCATTTCTATTTGTAAGCATATTTCAGTGTTTTACAGTAATGAAATGAATTATTATTTCTATTGCATCTCTATATGTATGGTTATATATGTAATTTGTTGCATTCTTGTTTATATCCGAATCAGTGGTATCAGAGCGGTCTACTCTTTCTCTGTCTTTCTTTCCATGTCCCCAACGAGGTCAGGATATAAGGAGTTAGGGCTTGAACTGTCTGAACCTTTGCAAGATTAGCCTCGCAAATCATGACGGCCTCCCATGGTCGATGAAAAGAAATACCAGCGGGCAAGAGATCCTATCAAAATCTTTCTTGAAGAGGCCCTCGAGTGACAAAGGAATGCGATGATGGACAACTTTGCCCAAATCCTTCAATGGCTACCCAGTGGTGGTACATCTACTTCCAGTAGCTACTCTGGAAGTGCCACACCCTTTAAGGTACAAATTAACTTTGACATTCCCATATTTGAGGGTCAAATAGATGCATACGTCATAGATAAATGGTTAAATCTGCTAGAAGGGTATTTTTCTGTTCATGATTTTTCCGGTTGGGAAAAGATTACTTTCGCTCTTCCCAAAGTCACCCCCATGTCAAGGACTGGTGGGAAACCTACTGCGAGCAGAAGGATGAAAGTATGACCTCATTGTTTCTAGCCACACCCACCTGGAATTCATTCTGAACAGCCATCAAGGAGCAGTACTACCCTGTCAGAAGCTATGAGGATCAATACATAAAGTGGACCACGTTGCCGCACGGAAGGGACCAAGACGTGCCAGAGTTTACCAATATTTTCCATACCCTTCGCACAACGTTGGATATCAAGGATTCAAAGCATCATTTGGTACTCAAATACCGCAGCTGCCCACATAGGTGCATCTAAGAAAAAATAGAATTCCTGAACATCTCCTCACTCGTCATGGCATACCGATATGCCATCAAGATCGAGCAAAAGTTTAAACAAAAGAAGCAAGACTCTAGATTTATGAATCTGATGCAAGGGAGAGGTGCCCCAAAACCACAGAACAAAGGACAAAGCCAAGATAGGGTGACCCAAGACAACCCGCCAAAGATGCAAGCAAAGAACAACATCGGGAAGCCAAAAAAGGACACGGGAAAGTGGTGTGAGTTCCATAAGAGCTCCACTCACAACACAAGTCAGTGTTGGGCCAAGTAGTCAGTGGTGGCTCAGCTAAAGTTTTAGAATCAGATGCATGTTCCAACTTTGAGTCAGAATCCAATAAGGCAAATGACAAAGGAAAGTAGATTATTGATGTGGAGCTCAATGCCACCGTTGCCACCATGAAGATCTAGAAGGAGGAACCTGAAGATTTAGAGGAGGAGGAGCATCTCTTCCACTCCTAGATGTGGGTAAAGGGCTCCTCGCTATAGTTCATTATCGATAGAAAGAGCCAAAAGAACCTCATTTCGGCATAGGTAGTGAAGAGGCTAGGCTTACCGACCATAGAACATCCACAACCGTACACCATGGGTAGCTTCACCAACGACGGGATCTTCATGTGAGCCAGCAATATCATCTTCCATACAACATCAAGCCATTCACAGATGAGTTATTGTGTGATGTTGATCCCCTTGATGTTTGTGATGTATTATTAGGACAACCATACTTGTGGAAGTGACATGTTGTGTATGAATCAAGGCCCTGTGTTGTTATTGTTACTTTGGGAAATAAGTTGTATAGGATACCAAAGGTAGCACTGTCTACCACCATCTCTTTGGTTATTGCAAAATAATGTACTAATCTCATTTCCAAAATTGGGAAATTCTTTTCCTAATGATACGCCCTCAAGGAAAGAAGTAGATGGTGGCCACGACCTCCAGACAGGGCCCCTACACACAACAACTACAGATGGACAATGTCGTGGAGGAGTACAAGGACATATTCACTTCCCCTACAGAGGTTCCTCTACACTGTCAGGTCAAGCACTCAATCGATCTAACCCCAGGTGCACCGCTGCCCAATGGACCAATTTATCAGTGTTCCATTCTAGAGAATGATGGAATTAAGAGGAAGATTTAGGAGCTCTTATAGAAACGTCACATCCATTCGAATTCATCACCCTATGGGAGCCCGATCATGTTGGTACAGAAGAAGGATTGGACTTGGAGACTCTGTATTGACTATCAGGCACTGAACAAGATCATTGTCAGTAATAGGTACCCGATCCCACAGATTGATGACCTCCTCGACCAACTAAAGGGGGAAAAATATTTCAGCAAGATCGATTTGAAGTCAGGATATCACCAAGTGCCAATTGAACCCTCCAATGTGTGGAAGACTACCTTCAAAGCCAAGGAGTGCCTTTTTAAATGGTTAGTTATGCCTTTTGGATTGATGAATGCTCCTACAACCTTCATGAGGCTAATGGATGACATTTTATGGCCATTCACCAATTCATTTGTAGTGGTATACTTGGATGACATGCTCATCTTCAGCTAGAGTTGGGAAGAGCACCTCCACCACATCCGACAGGTTCTCCAAACACTGTGGCAGCACAAGTTATGTGCCAATTTGGGCAAATGAACTTTTGGCATGACCCAGGTTCAATAACTGGGATACATTATTGATCCAAGTCATTCGAGATTGGCCATCTCCAACCACTCTGATAAAGTTCCCCATCTTTCTAGGTCTTTCTAACTTCTACTGCAGGTTCGTGTTGGGATTTTCTCATATCACTTGGCCCTTGAGTCAAGTCACCAAGGGAGGAGCGAAAGCAAAATTCTTTTGGTCTGAATCTCAACAAAAGGCATTCATAGAATTGAAATATCACCTCTACTTAGTACTAGTGCTCGTATTATCAGACTTGCAACAACCATTTTAGGTCGAGACATATGCCTCGAACTACACTACTGGGGTAGTCCTTACTCAACACGGGTACCCAGTGGCATATCACATCGATACACCTTCAGACACAGTCCTGAAGTATCCCACTTATGACAAAGAGATGTATTCCATTGTGCAGGCCTGCCAACAATTGAAGCATTACATTTTGGGGAAGGAAATGGTCATCCACACAAACCACCAATCCCTTTAGTTCATACAAACCTAAGGGAAATTGCAGAATGATCACCATCAGATGTGGTCCACATACCTACAACAGTTCCATTTGAATATCAAGTATAAGAAGGCAAGCACCAATAATGTTGTAGATTGCCTCAGTTGACCATCGATCATGGCGTTAACCACCGTGCTGAACTCTTGTGGGCACAAGACTTCTAATTGGCCACTTCTCTACAAAAGCAAGCCAGAATTTGGCCACACATACCAGGCACTCTTGGAAGGTTAGCATGTTCTAGATTTTCACCTCCAAGATGCCCTATTATGCCACCTGGGTCACCTTTGTGTTCCTTCAAGCGAGTGTTCCATGATGATTTGGGAAGCACACTATAGTCAAGCTGTTGGGCATTTCAGGGTCGAGAAAATGGTGGTAGTACTGCAGAAGTATTTCTATTGGCAGAATATTTGAGAGGATGTTGGGAGGTACATCAAATCATGCATTGCCTACGTCATTTCCAAACCGACCATCAAGAAGCAAGGCCTATATACCCCGCTGCCTACCCCTAGTCAACCTTAGAAATCCATCTACATGGATTACATGTCAAGCCTTCCTTCTACGAAGCATGGAAACGACTATGTTTTTATGGTTGTCGACAAGTTCTCAAAGATGGCCATTATGGCGGCCTGCAAGAAGAATATCACAACATAAGCCACTACTAAACTCTTCTTTGAACAAGTGTGGATACACTTTGGGATCCCACATTCTATCATCTCAGATCGAGACAACAGGTTCCTCAGTACATCTTGGTCTAGTCTGTGGTCGATGATGGACACCAAACTCACTAAGTCCATAGCCTTCCATCCTCAAACTAATGACCAGACAGAGATTGTCAATAAGATGATCGTACACATTCTGCGCATGTACAACTCAAAGAATCCATGTACATGGGATGGTAGCCTTCCCTATGTTTAGCACAGCTACAACCGGGCTCTCCACAGCTTGACTGGCCACAACCCTTTTCAGGTGGGCTTGAGATTCCAACCACTATGTCCCATTGACATTGCCATGCCATTTGCAGCTACTCAAATAGATTCGAATCATGTCTAGTTTGTAACAGATAAGGTGAACAGCTTCATTGAGCACATCCAGCATACTTGCTAGTAGGTCCACGAAATTTTTGAGAAATCAGATGCCAAGTACAAGCAACAACATGATCAACATCGGGTGCCACACAATTTTTAGGTGGGTGACAAAGTCTGGTTGCATTTGCAAAAGGAATGCCTTACCAGATCCTATCAGAAACTCAAACCACTCCAATATGGTTCTTACACCATTACCAAGGCAGTGGGAGACAATGCATTTTAGCTTAGCATTCCCCTATTCCTTGGCATGCACCCAATGTTCAATGTCGACCGCCTTCGGCCATACTTTCCACTATTACTAGACACATTCGACATTGCAAAATAGCTCACATCCAGAGAGTTAAATCCAGATTGCATGGAACAAGTTGCAACTGATCAAATCATGGACACATAGATCAAGCACACTCGCCAGCAAAATATCCAACTATATCAAGTTGTCAAAGTAGGCCAACTCCTTCACTAGGGCAAGTGGCTCACCAAGGACCAAGTTCAACAAAAGTTTCCTCATCTCATGAGGAACTCAACGCAATGGGGACCATTGCTTCCTAAGGGGGGAGGAATGATCCAGGTGGATATTGGTGGCCACCTACCAATTCCACTTGAACCCCCACCATTGTTTCTTTCAGCGTTTCAGTTTCCTTAATTATAGCACAGTTTAATATTTTTAATAGTCTTTTAGGTCCTGAACTCGCGAAGCCATTTTGAGGCCCTAAACAACATTTTTTGGGGAAATTGGGAGCAACATGGGTCCATGGGTCCTTGGACCCATGTTGCTCTTCCCAAAGTTGAAGTTCTTAGATAGATCTTTCTAACTAGATATTGTGCACGTAAAATAGAGATCGTATGCCAAAGTTATGACCCCAGGAAGTTGATATACCAATTTACCCAAACGAGCCCACAATTTGGCGTTTCATATTCTAGGGTTAGGTTTTTGGATGTTTAGGATTTTCCATTGTTTCTCAATAATAAATAGGCCTTCAAGCCTCATTATAACATAGTTGAGAGGCATGTAATCACCACATCTCTTCTTAGAGATAAGCTACCATCACCCTAGCTAGTTTATTTATATTTCTCTTTGTAAGCATATTTCAGTATTTTACAGTGATGAAATGAAGCATTATTTCTGTTGCATCTCTGTATGCATGGTTATATGTGTAATTTGTTGCGTTCCTATTTAAATATAGATCATATATACAAGGGGTTGACTTTTTAGTGTGATTTTACCCTTATGTTGTTGTGGTGAGAGGTTTCATTTCATGCATTTAATGTGATTGGAGGTGCACATTGTGATGAGGAAAGGGAAAGTCAGCCTTGGAATAGCTCTTCTATAAGATCAACACCTATTTATGGTTGTAACTTCTTCCATTTATATTAATGCAAAGAATTCTTTTTTTTCCTATATGTGATGTTATTATTTTATATATTTCAATACCATGTTGATGTATTGAATAGAGTATTTATATGATATTGCATAGATCTTGTAGTTTCTTGGCTTTTGTTATTTGACGGTGTAGGTTCTAATTCTAGCAATTGGAGATGGAATTGGAACATTCAAGCTAAATAAGGAGTGAATCCCATGATAGATTCTAGGTAGGATTCATTTCGTCATCTATTTAATTTAAGGAAAGCATTAGATTCCTTGTCTCTTTGTTGTTCTAGGTTAGCTACAAAACCTAGGGGAGATACTTTTGTCTACAATTGTATATCTGGTATAAAAAATTTAGCAAATCTAATGGGGAATGATGCATTCCCTTAGTGGTCCCTTTGTCCATTGTGTTTGATTACCTCCTTGATAGACCTTTGCTACTTTACCCAACTATGAACAGACCTAGGAAGTGATTTCATTGAGTCCCTTTTGTAATTTTTGTGTCGGAATACACTATCCCTAGACCAACGCTCCCTCAATGCCTCTGACAGAGCATTGCATCTCACATGGGCCCACTCTCTACCTACGTTGCAAATCACTTGTGCCTCTTTTTCACCAGCATTGGCCCCTATTTTTTCACAAAACTTGCCCTTTTTTTGAGTGTCTCTTTGATCAACCTACTTCTAGCTAAGCTTCCCTAATTCTTGAGTGCCTTGTGGTCTATCTAAACCCTCCATTTGGTTTTCATTTGTTTTTTATTACCTTATGTAAGAATTGGTTTTGATTTTTCTTTTTTCTTATCATTTGGTCGCTTGAAACTTATTTCATTTGGTCTTTGAACGCTTGGATGAATTGTTGTTTAGTCCTCATTCTGAAAATTGCATTTGAATCTACATCTTAGTTTTCCATTGTGGCCCATTTGCAAACATTAACTTCTAGAGATCATGTCGATGAAAAACCCTCAACTAGTGATAGTAAGGTTGATGGGAAAAAGGGTAAAGTCAAATTTCCCTATAAGTTATGTGAAGAAAATCATCATATTCACCTTTTTCCTTATATGGATGAAGCATCATAATTGTTGGAAAACCTTAAAGAGTCTTATCAAAACCTTTCGTCTATTTATCCAAAGCTTTCTCCCAATCCTCCACTAGTTGATGAAGTGATTGATCAGAATCCATCTCCACTTAATCTTGCTCTCTCTAAATATGAATCCCATGAGTTCATTCCTGACCCACCATTGGTTGATAAAATGGTTGACTTGATTCCACCTTCAGTTGATCATATCTTTCCCGTAAAGAGTGAACTCCATACCGCTCAGGTTCTTCTCGTTTCTTCAGTTTGCAATTAACTAGGGGATAGTTCTCCCATTCCCATGGTACAAGGGGGAAATCATCCCATTCCTATAGAATTGGAGAGTAGTTCTCCCATTCCCATACCATAAGGGGGAAATTCTCCCATTCCCATGGCACCCTCTCCAAGTAGTATCGTCACTTCCTTTGATTGGAGGTTGACTAACAATATATCCTCTTCCTTCTTACGTGCCCTTCCAAATCATGGTACAAGATTATAATATGGTCATACTTAGCACAATCATAGATGAAGACATATATGTTATTATTTTTTTCTCAACTACTTGGAAAGCTTTAGGTTCTTCGCAACTTGTGCCAGTTACCTAGAATATGTTGTCTTTTAATAAAGGAACCAGTCAACTGTTAGGGATCCTTCGTAAGTTGTGTATTACTTTGGGAGGAAATATTGTCTATATCAATGTGATACTAGTCCAAGTCCCCTTGGATTTTAATTTTATCCTTGGGCGTGACTATGGTTACATCATGGGAGCTCTTGTCCCTTCACTCTTTTATGTGATGTGTTTCCCGCATGAAGGAAGAATCATGACCATTTACTAGCTTTTATTCATTGGTCCTAATTTAACTCCCAATCAACTAGCATCCCTTAATGATCCTTATATGCAAGCAATATCTCCCCTGCCACATCTAATTATGTGGCAACCTGTTCCATGCCCGCAACTACTAACAATTTGGTAGGTGATATGGTGAACCATTTATTGGGGGAATTAGGGCATGATCTTTCCATTGGATCCTTTGATATGCATCCCTTCCAGAGAATTTTTCTTCCATATGATGAGAACCTCTTGGAAGCCATGGCCTCTTTCAAGTCATGATCAGGTTCTTGGAGCAGAGTTCCTTTTCTTGTGTCAAGTTCCTTAAAAATGAAACAAGGTCCTAGAGCAGAGTTATTTTTCTTGTGTCAAGCTCATTAAAAGATGAAACAATCTTTTGGAGAAAATTTCCTTGTCTTATGTCAAGCTCATTAAAAAATGAAACAAGGTTCCTTGAGCAAAGTTCTTTTTCTCGTGTCAAGCTCCTTAAAAAATGAAATAAGGTGTCAGAGCAGAGTTCCTTTTCTTATGTCAAGCTCATTAAAAAATGAAACAAAATCTTAGAAGGATAGTTATTTTACTATATCTACCTCGTTAAAAAATTAAATAGGTTCCTATGAGCATAGTTCTTTTCTTCTTTCAATATCATTAAAAAAATGAAACAGACCCCCTTCCAATTCGAGCCTTTAATTAGATCTCGTAAATTCATAGTCAATTCTCTCACTTGATCTCATATATGAACCTTAACTCCATCCACCTATTAGTACCTAATAGTCTACTTAGGTGCATGAAATGAAGCTTGAGGGGCATGTACCTAGAATTGAGTCATTATGTTGGGGGCATTCAAACTTATTTCAAGCATAGTTTTTCCTCTGTTTCAATCTTGCATAAAAAGGAAACCAATTTCAAGCATAGTTTCCCACGTTTCAAGCTTGTGTAAAAAATGAAAAAATTCTCATTTTATCTCTTGTGATTTCTATTTTTATCAGCATATTTATGACAAATGAACCTTAGTTTTCTCAGTCCATCGCCACCATCTTCTTGGTTGACTGTATGATTTCACTTTGTTTTTTTACCCTTTCCTTAGGAATTGGTGCGATTAGTGGTCTTATTATCTAGCCTCTTGACCTCTATGTGTTTTGAGCAATTATGCCATGACCAGAACCAGTTGCTACCCTTTATACCATTCGTTCCTTCAGGAGGAGTCCTCTTTCAACTCTTTTTAGACTCCCAAAATATGAAAAGATTGTCGAGCACTTGTCTTTTTGAACTTGTAAAAGTAAATGAAAAGACGTCTACTCAGTATAAGTTTACCCATTTTCTGGACTAAGATAGACTATTTACAAAAAAGGAATACCTTAGTCGAACATGTCTAAGAGGATCTCTTCAGGTATTTTTTTCTACCTTTTCAGACTTGAGAGATTATCTATGAAAAGGGACATCTAGATTTTTATTTTTCGACTCTTTTTCAAACTCTCTAAACATGAAAAAGATATCAAGTTTTATCCGCTAGACTCGTTAAAACATCAAACAAAGATGGACTTGTCAAACATGACAAGGCAAAACCTCTCCTTCTCAGGGTTCATTAAATATAGTTGGAGGGATTCATCCAAAGGATGAACTTATAGATCAAGCATATGTTATCCTCCTCAAGCATGTTAAAAAATAAAGAGGTACTGACTAGTATGATTGGGGAAATTGGGAAAATAGGGTATTCCATTTGCTAATAGTAGTGAGTCACTCTTGAACATGACACTCTTCCACTTCATCTCCGTGGCTATTGGGTTTGGTAATCTTCTTGTATTTTTGTTATCATACCATTTTCAAAGCCTCCATTTTAGTTTTGGGTCAATGCTTCCAACTCCATTCAATATTGTCAGGGTGTTTAAGAGAAGTCATTTAGTTGATATCTGTTATGATACTCTTAATCCTTCATTCTATGTTTGCCTTTCCTAATCTAGTTCTGTATCAACATCATTTCATATCAATCATGATACCCATTTTGTGTCATTGATGGGGGATACATCAAGGCCTTCTTGTGATGGGTCATTTCCTATCGACATCAACACATTGTCAGAAATACCCTTTGGTACCTTGGTGCTTGAATACATAAATGACAAGTTTCCTCACTCTAAATGATAGGTTTACATCAATGACCTTTGACCGAAAGACTCTGTGTAGTGTTCGACATCAACTCATTTATTCACACCATACGGATTGTATTGTAGTGCCTTGAGAGCCATTAACATCATTGGTGGTTTCTCTCACATTTGTTAATGACTTATAACATTGGTCAGTAATCACATGGTGTCTACCATGTTCGACCTTAGTTCATTGATTCATATGGTTAGTCTCATACTTTGGTTGGCTGTGTGAAGGAGATAGAAGACCCCAAATCTAGTTTCATCCAACAGGGATGCAATTTTAGGATTATACAAAGATCACAATGTATGATGGCCATGATCATACAGACAGTCATCTAGTTATGGGTCCAACAATTGTCATCCATGGATGCATCTTTTGATTATTATACATGTTATGTTAGCTTATGTGTTGAGTATGGATATGCCTCCCTCGGCAAAAAATATGTCATGATGAAAGTGTATTGTAACAGATGAAGCTCGTCATTTGTTCTCACTCTTTACTTGTCACAAGGTAAAGCACTTCAATCATCATTGATCATTTCATAATTTATGCTTTAGATGGAATTTTATTATAGTCAATTTTCTCACATCTGATAAATAGGCCTCCAAATGAGATAAATCAACATCTTATTCCCCCTTATGATCATCTTGCAAAAATCCATAAGCATGCTTCTTTCTTGCCCCAAATTTTCTGCATGAAATTGCATAATCTTAGCAAGTTTTAGGACCAACGCTCCCTCACCCCTTGTTGGACAGCGTTCACCTATAGGTTTCTCCGATGTGACCTAATTTGATAACCTACAAGTTTCTCCCCTTTGCACTTGTGTTGGTTCTATAAAATCAAGAAAAAGAGATAAATTTTGAAAGCCTCCTCCTCCAGAAGCTTCTAAAATTTGTTACAACCATTTACCTCAGATAAAACATCAAGATCCTATCCTACCCTATTTTGGAGTTTCCATCCCTTATCCTTTGATCTCATTCTCCCATCAAAGTTGGATCTAAAACCTTAGATTGGTAATTGGATAATAACTCCCAAATTACCCCACTCTTCTATATATTTACAACCTTCTATATGCAAGGGGTTGTCTTTTGGAGAGTGATTTTACCCTTATGCTAATGTGGTGAGAGGTTTCATTCCATGCAGTTAGGGTGATTGGAGGTGCACATTTTGACAAGGAAAGGACAAGACAACCTTAGAAGAGCTCTTCTACAAGATCAATCCCTATTTATGGTTGTATATCCTTCCATTTATATTAATGGAAATAATTTTCATTTTCCTATATGTGATGTTGTTATTTCATATATTTCATATATTTCAATACCATGTTTATCTATTGAATAGAGTATTTAGATGATATTACATAGATCTCGTAGTTTCTTGGCTTGCGCTATCTAACTATGCAGGTTCTAATTTTGGCAATTGGAGCTAGAATCAGAGAATTCGAGCTAAAGGAGGGCTAAATCCCATAATGGATTCTAGGTTGGATTCATTCCGTAATCTATTTACTTTAAGGAAAGCATTGGGTTCCTTGTCTCTCTGTAGTTTTAGATTATCCACCAAACCTAGGTGTTATAGACATATTTGGGCACATCAACCCCAAAATTATATGTCAATAAACTAGAGCTCATCAACCCCTAAAAGAGTTCTTTCATGCCCTAAAGGAACATAGTCATCTAAATACATCATTCCCCAAAAGTTCCAACTGAGAAACCATCCAAAAATGGCCTAAATTAAACCATACTGACTGCTCCACTAGAAAAGTGTGATGCATACTCACTGGTACACTATCAGGGTGCGATGCATACTAATTAGGCCTTATATAGGGTGCGATGGGTGAGGATGGACAAATGTTCGAGATAGTTTGCTAGGTGGTTTCTCATGGAATCTTCTAGAAACTTCTCTTGTGCCACTTGCCTCTCTGAATTCGTTCTAGGATGAATAAGGGATCTAAGAAATATCCAAGTGGAACCAATTGTAACTAGTGGAATGACGCTAATCAAACCCCATGGATGACTCACACCCTTGCACACATCTATAAATGGATCTCCAATTCAAGAGAACTAGATGCTGGAATATTGTGAATTGCAAGGAAGTGTTGATAGTTTGTAATTGAGGAAGGAGCATTGTATTGTTGGTTTGATCTTGCTATTTCATGAGGTGAAGAGGGATTGAAGCTGGGAGGGTGATGCTAGATCAGACAACTAGTTTGTAATTCTCCCTTCTATTAATAAAGTTCTTCAATTTTTCTTCCATATGATTGTGCAATTGTGAATGTTATCATTTGTGAATGCTATTATTTGTTTATTATATATCTGATTCTGTAATGTTTATGTTGTAATAGATCACGATGCTTTGACGGTTCTTTGTTGCTGTACTTGTGCAAGTACTCTCCAAGCGTGTTAAGTACAGGGAGGAGTTGCAGGATCTATCAAAGGGGAGAGATGGCAAGAAAGGGATTAAGCAAAAGTTCCAGGTTGGTTCCATTATCTTTCTATTATCTATTACACATAGAATAAATCATTGAATTGCTTTAAGTTATTGTTTCTAGGGTAGCTGCCAAACCTAGAGGGATAGCATTCCTTAGGAATACTAGTTTTCCCAGAAACGAATTTGCGACTCTGCTAGGCAATGATCAGATGTTTGTTTGTTGTTATTGCTTGTTTTATAAACTACAGACAGAGCCTGAAGTCAACCAGGTAGCCTTCGAACTGCTCTTGCTCTGCAATTGCATAGTAGATGAATGCTACTTCAATCAATCTCTGGTTTATTTTATGAATTAAACTTTTGACTTATAAGCAGATCTAGATGCCCTTTTGGTAGCTCAGTAACCTCTCAAGATAGTCCTTCATACTTTTCTCTTTACTGTTCATCAAAGCTCAGCTTAACTCATTCAAAGCAGCTGTACATCTGAGTCAAAATCCATTTTAGTTGCGCTCCCTGGACCATCGCACTATCTTCCACTGTAACTCAGTATGCATCACACCTCTCGAGTGTAAAAAGTACGATGCATCTCTGTTTCTATGAAGCATAGGTACGATGACTGACTGAACTCTTTTTCCATTCTAGAAATTGAAGGTTTTTTTCCCTTGTTTTCAGTTTTGTTTAGTTGTTTTGCTACAAATGAATAGTGCCTCTTTACTGAAACTTACTTGCATCACTTAGATCAGCCTCAATTACAATAGGATTGGTGAATGTTTTTTGTGTGTTTATTCATCATTTACAATCCCTTGTCAAAAAAAAATTGTTTAATCAATTTGTCGCTTTGATACAAAAGTGTCGTAATTGTCGTTTTGTGTCGAAAAGAGAAGTGTCGTGAATTCTTCCTTCCCTTGATAAATTTATTGAACGTTTCTTCATGTTTTTGGTTTGATTTGTTTATATTCGAAGTGTCAAAATAATTTTTTATTTCAAAGATGAAAAGTGTTATTGAGTCTTCCTTTCTCTTTTGAAGAAGAAATTGTCGAAAATTATCATTTTGAGGGAAATATTTCAGATCTTTGTTGCATTTAGTTTTCCTTTTTTAGCATTTTTCACATTAAGGAGAATGAAAACAAATGCATGCATTTGCATTTAGCTTTTTTAGATTTTTGTGTGAAAATATGATTTAGGGATATGCACTAGGGTGTGCTCTTTGCTCTTTGCTCTTTGCACTGTCATTTTTTTCCCTAGTAGCTAGGATTTTCATTGCTCAAAGTAAACAAAGATTGTTTATCATTGTAGATTACATTTTAGGAATTTCAAATCATCACCATGCGGTTAACCATTGAAAGGAAAACTCTAAAAAAGATCAACTTTAAAATAAATTTCAATTAACCTAACAATGCTTTGGAACTTAACGCAACATATCTAGAGGTCTAGGCTAGAGATGTGTTCTAGCATCATGAAAAATATTGACTATCATTTTCATTGAAGGTTCGGTGATTCCTCCTCCTTGATACAACAAGTGCTAGCATGGACTTGTGCTCCTTGTACCGTCGCGTATATATTGGGATACCACAATAGGCTTATATCCTTTATCCATAGGAAGCTGAGTTTGTCGCCTTATTGATCGCAATGCACTGAACACAGCATTCAAGAAGATTGATTGTCGTACATAAGTCCTTGGTAATTTCTCTTTAATTTATCACCAAGGTGTATATTGCAGTTTTGCAATTAGTTTGGTAATCCCTTTGTCTAGATTTTCCAGAGTAGTCACTTTCATTCCTTTTCGACTCTTTAAAAGAAAAAGGTCCATCTGAGCACTTGTCCTTTCAAGATCATTAAAAATCGAAGGAGACTAGAGTCATCTTTACCTTTTTCTCGACTCTTATAAACTAAAAAGGCAAAGTTGTGTCAAAGCATCATTAAAATTAATTGAATTCAAAATAACATCCCTGTTCCTTAGTTGATCTTAGGTTGAGATATATGGAGACAAATCCGAAGTCCACCAATCAAGGAATCCCTTTTGAAGGGAATCCTAGTCCTTTTCCTTCCTTCGGAAATATTGGTGCTCCTTATATGGCTACATTATCCCTTCCTGGACTTACCATTGGCCTGCCAGTATGGCTATTTTCAACCTCTTTGGTTCAAAATGGGGGTACACCTTCAACTGAACAAAATCAATCCCTAGTTGATCCTGAAGTTGACCCTTTGCCTTCTTCCTCGTTTGTTTCTCCCTCCCCTTCTTCCTCTTCGTTTGGTGAAAGTAGTGATACTAGTAACTAGGTGGCTAAGAAGAAGAAGAAAGGGAAGGAGAAGAAGAAGAAGCAAATTCAACAAAAGGGCAACCAAGCAGCCGTTGCTTTGAATGCATCATCTGATGAAAATCCGCTCATTAAACTTCCCAAAGCAAAATATCCATGCATAATCTACATGGGAGACCATTTTCATCAATATTTTCCTTACTTTCCTCAGATATTGAAAGAATGGTCTTCCCGTTTGCACCACCCTGTGTCATCAACCTCTGGAGATCATGTTGGTAACACACCTTCAACTAATGATAGTAAAGTTCATGGACATAGGAGAAAATTTAAGTTTCCATGTAGGTTATGTGAAGGTAACCATTCCCTTCACCTTTGTCCCTTTTTAGATGAAGCCAAAAGAGTGATGGATAACCATCCTGCTTCACTGCAGCGACTCCCATCTGGTTACAAGAATCTCTCCCTGAGTCCTTCACTAGTTGAAAAATTGACTGACTTAAATAAATCGTCAGTTGAAACCACTCTCTCTAAAAGTGAATCTTATGAGTCCATACCCGACCAAAATCAACATGTCGAGGTAACAATTGACCCAATTTCACCTTCAGCTAATCATACCTTTCTCGAAGAGAGTGAAAATGATACCATGCAAGTTCTTTTTGTTACTTCATATTCTAATGAACTTGGGGGAAATCCGCCTGTCCCACCAAGACAGCAGGAAAACCCTCCAGTTCTCAGAACTCAAGGGGTTAACTCTCCTGTTTCTTCGGTAACCGCTCCAAGTAGTCTAGTCACTTCCTTTGATTGGAATCAACCAGTAAGATCCCACCTTCCTTCTTATGTACCTTTCTGGATCATAGTACAAGTTCATAAAATGATCATGTTTGGCACTATTATTGATGAAGGTGAATCAGTGAGTATCCTTTCCTCAACTACTTAGAAAGCGCTTGGTTCACCACCACTTATGCTCATTACACAAAATTTATTAAGCTTTAACAAAGGAACCAGTCGATTTTTAGTGATCCTTCCTAAATTATCTATTACTTTGGGAAGGAAAACCATTCATTTGAATGTCATGGTAGTCCAAGGACCTTTAGACTACAATTTACTTCTTGGGCGTGACTATGTTTATAACATGGAAGTTATTGTTTCAACACTCTTCCGAGTGATGCATTTCCCGCATAAAGGCAAAATTGTCACCATTGACCAACTTTCATTTCCCAGTCCAAGCATAGCTCCAAGTCCATCATCATCCCTAAATGGTCCTTTTGCATCAATGGTATCAATTGAACCTTCATTCCATCCACCCTATAACCATGAGTAGTCCGGTGAGTGTAATGAAGCTTGGGTGGCATTCACCAAGTTGTAAAGATAAGTTTCCTTGTAGGTTATGTGATTGGTCTGACACATCATTCACCTTTGTCTATTCTAGACAAAGCCAAAAAGGTGTTTTATCTATTCTGGACGAAGTTGTCCTACCTCACTGTAGTGACTTACATTTGGTTACAAGAGATACCCTCTTTTATCATTTTGGGGGCATGTAAACCTTTTTTCAAGCATATTTTTGTCGTTTTGAGCTCGTGTAAAAATGAAATTGGCTTCAAGCATATTTTTGTCATTTTGATCTTGTGTAAAAATGAAACTAACTTCAAGCATAGTTTTTTCGTTTCGAGCTTGTGTAAAAATGAAACTGAATTCAAGCATAGTTTCTTCATTTCGAGCTTGTGTAGAAATGAAACTGAAGCCAAGCATAGTTTGTTCATTTCAAGCTTGTATAAAAATGAAACCAAATCCAAGCATAGTTCCCCATGGTTTAAGCTTGTCAAAAAATGAACCCATTTACAAGTAATTAACATTTTTGATTTCCATTCTATTAGCCTTTTGAACCTTGGTCGTGTACATCCCATCACCATCATCCCTTTGGCCGATCATACACTTTCACGTGGTTGTTTTACCCTTTTTTGAGGAATAGTTGCAATGAGTGGTCTTATTAGCCAACCTCTTCATAGAAATCAACATGTTTTGAGAAGTTCCAAAATCACCAGAACCAGTTGCTACCCTAGACACCACTCATTCCTCAAAATAGAGTCCTCTTTAAACTCGTTTTAGACTTGTTAAACATGAAAAGATTGTCAAGTGCTTGGCCTTTTCAGCTCATTAAAGTTATTTGAAATGTCATCCCTCCTGTATTATTTTATCATTTTTCGGACCTGAGGGATTATTTTACAAAAAATAACTAGTGGAGTTTTCTTTTCACCCATTTTCAAACTCTCTAAACATGAAAAGCACCGAGTTATCCTTGTCATTAAACTCGTTAAAATAATAGCGACAAACTTGTCCATCTAGATGAAACTTAGTTTCACTGTCGCTAGACTCGTTAAAACTTTAAATAGCGACAGGTTTGCCAAAAGGGCGAATTATAGAACAAGCAAATTTTATCCTCCTTAAGCTTGACAAAAATAAAGAGGTACTGATTAGCAATGATTGGGGAAAAGGGGGAAGAAAACTTGAATAATTTATGGTAGCAAGTCACTCTTGAACATGACACTTTCACTTCATCACCATTATTGAGTTGGGTTGGGTTATTCCATTCACCGTTCATCTCACCATTGGTCTTTCATACCATCCATCTTTTGTGGTTAATGCTACCAATTCATCTCAGTGTTTTTGACATGTTCAAGAGAAGTCATTCAGTTGAGAAACCACCATCTAGTTAATGTCTCATCCACTACAATACCTCCAACCTTCATTTTTTTCATGACCACCATTCTTGAACCTTGCGTCATCAGTTCATTTTTACCTCCAGAAATCATTCGCTTTGTTTCATGTCGTAGATGTGGAATACATCAAGGACCTCCTACAACGAGTCACTTCTTGTTGACATCAACTCACTATCTAAGAAATTGACTTAGAAACACCCCTTTCAGTACTTTGAAGCTTGCATACATCAATGGCAAGTTTCTCACTTCTGGAAACAAGTTGACATCAATGGCCTTCGACCAAAAGATTTTGCGTGGTGTTCGACATCGAATCGTATATTCACACCACGTGAATTGTACAGTAGTACCTTGAGGGTCATTATCATTATTGGTGATTCCTCTCGTGTCCGTTAACAGCTTACATCATTGGTTGGTAATGAGGCGATGTCTTTCCATGTTCGACTTCAGAACATCTCTTCACATGGATTGACTTGTACATCGAGTAAATATTGAATGAGTTTGAAGACCCCGGATCTAGTTTCATCCAACTGGGCTCTGATATATTTAGGGACATAGAAACATCAATTGTACAAAGTCTCTACACAAATGATCATCCTAATCATGGATGATGACTCTATATCTAAAAAATCACCAGTCTATATCTACAGACAACTATCTCATCTATGTACATGAAACGAATTTATAAAGCTGAGCATGGGAATGCCTCCCTTAGCTAGATCATGGAAATTATATTATGATGATGTATTGTATTGTAAATCATGCAGGTCACCTTCCAGTTCGAAACTTCGGATCCTCATGATAAAGAATTTCACCCGACATCAATATTTACTACTTAATGCTTTAGGGAGAAACTATTATAGACATATTTGGGCACATCAACCCCAAACTTATATGTCAGTAAACTAGGGCTCATCAACCCCTAAAAGAGTTTTTTCATGCCCTAAAGGAACATAATCATCTGAATACATCATTCCCCAAAATTTCCACCTGAGAAACCATCCAGAAATGGCCTAAATTAAACCATACTAACTACTCCACTAGCAAAGTGTGATGCATACTGAGTGGTACACTTCCAGGGTGCGATGCATACTGATTAGGCCTTCTATAAGGTGCAATGGGTGAGGATGGACAAATGTATGAGACAGTTTTCTAGGTGGTTGCTCATGGAATCTTCTAGAAACTTCTCTTGTGCCACTTGCCTCTCTGAATTTGCCCCAAGATGAATAAGGTATCTAAGAAATCTCCAAGTGGAACCAATTGTAAGAAGTGGAATGGCACTAATCAAACCCCATGGATCACTCACACCCTTGCACACATCTATAAATGGATCTCCAATTCAAGAGATTCAGAGGCTAGAATATTGTGAATTGCAAAGAAGTGTTGATAGTTTGTAATTTAGGAAGGAGAATTGTATTGTTGGTGTGATCTTGCTATTTCATGAGGTGAAGAGGGATTGGAGCTGGGAGGATGATGCTGGATCAGACAACTGGGTTGTAATTCTCCCTTCTATCAATAAAGTTCTTCAATTTTTCTTCCATATGATTGTGCAATTGTGAATGTTATCATTTATGAATGCTATTATTTTTTCATTATATATCTAATTCTGTAATGTTTACGATGTAATAGATCACGATGTTTTGACGGTTCTTTGTTGCTGTACTTGTGTAGGTACTCTTCAAGCATGTTAAGTACCAGGAGGAGTTGCAGGATTTTTCAAAGGGGAGAGAGAGCAAGCAAGGGATTAAGCGGCAGTTCCAGGTTGGTTCCATTATCTTTCTCTTATTTGTTACACATAGAATAAATCGTTGAATTTCTTTAAGCTCTTGTTTCTAGGGTAGCTACCAAACCTAGAGGGTTAGCATTCCTTAGGAATACTAGTTTTCCCAGAAACACTAGGGGAGATACTTTTATTTGCAATCGTAAATCCTATATAACACTAGAGGATGTTGAAGATATTCTACTAACATAAAGCTTAAAAAGGAACCTGAGAAAAGGCTCATTTTTACTAAAAGTTATATGACTTCAATTTAAGTAAGGGAATTCCCACAATAAGATTCATCTTGCTTCATGAAAGAAGGCCAAATATCTTGAATATTTTTTTCTATGACAAACACCCTCCAAAATTTTGACTATACTTAGAATTGTGAGCCTATTGTGGATCTTGTGATTGGTCATTTCGTGGTCACTCTTGATCAGTCGAAGTCAATTTCTCACACATGCTCAATTTACAAAGAGTTCATGAACACATTCTTCCACACAATCTTGAACAAGCATAAGAATAGTCCGTCAAGGCAGTGTCTGTGCAATCTTCAACCCATATTTATAGTCAGTGTGCACTGTCATTAACACTCTCTCACTTTTGGTTGCGTTTGTACTTTTATTTTGGTGTGTTTTTCAAACTGTTGCTTTTGTGCATCTTCGTTTTTCGCGAGTGTCACTTTCATGCTTTCAATTGTCATTCTTTCTTTTTTTCACTTTAATTAGTGTTGTTTTCATGTTATCTTTGCTATATCATCTGTCACTTTCAATTTCATTCGAATATCACAAGTGTCACTCTCCTTTTTCCCTTCATATAGTAAATCTCGTCTTTAAGCATGTTAGCTGTCACACAATATGTATAAGATCATTTTGGTGGTTTTAAGGGTTTATTTTCATGAAAATGAGTTTATCTTACCATGTAAACACCTGTCACACTCATTCCAAAATATTTAAGTAATGTCGCACAAGTGTCGTAACGGTCATCACAAAGTGTATCTCTAGTGTCGGACTTGTAAATTTGCATTGAGGGAAATATGTTGTTAACATGTTCTGGATGATCTATGTTGTTATGTCATAAATCTTTCTAAGTATGTGATCACAGTCAATTCATATCACTTTTCACATTAATCCCAGACTTAGCCATTTTTTGGAAGCTTCTCAGCAACCTAGCCTTAGTCGGCCTTCCTCAAATACGCATTGTACAGTTCAAACCCTAAGCTCCAACCCTATCCCTTGGAATTGTACAATGCAAAGTTCCTACCTCCCAAGACTATGCACTATGTAGTTCTAGTGCGGAAGCCTAGACCTTGGCCCAAAACATTAAGCAATCTAACCCTCCAGCCTGGCTCCAACTACATATTTCCAATCTCTGATCTCAAGCTCGAACCCTGTGCTCTTGAACTATGTAATCACCAGGTCTACTTTGCCTCCCAAAAATGTGCAATTGACTAAAACAGTGTAAAACCCTACAATTTGACTCACTCAGCCTCAAAACTACACAATTTTCCTGCATAGTATAGCATGAACTGTGCATTGTGTAGTCTTAAGGCTCAAGCCTCAACCCTGAGCTCTTGAACTATGAAATTGAGTAATCACCTGGGCTCCTCTATCTTCCAGAACTATGTAATGGGAAAAACCAGTGGTCAAGCCCTCAGCCTAGCTCCCGGAGCTCCCCAACTATGCAATCATTTTGCTCGAGGTTGAGCCTTGTAAGTTCATGCTTGAGGATAACATATGTTTCATCTATAATTTCATCTTTCGGATGAATCCCTCCAAGTATATTTAATGAACCCTTAGAAGGAGAGGTTCAACCTTGTCATGTTCGACAAGCACATCACTGTTTGGTGTTTTAACGAGTCCAATGAAGGTAAAACTAAACATCTTTTTCATGTTTAGAGAGTTTGAAAAGGAGGCAAAAAATAAAACTCCAGATGTCCCTTTTCATAGATAGTCTCTCAAGTCCCAAAAGGTAGAAAAATTACTCAAGCGATCCTCTTAGCCATGTTCGAATAAGGTATAATTTTTTTGTAAATAGTCTATCTCAGTCGGGAAAATGGGAGTCCCCTATAGGTTGTTATGCATCCAAAGGTAATCGAGTATGTCGCCTTGTATACCATGATATAATGAACACAACATTCGGGGAGATTTCTTGCACGTACATTAATTCCTTGGTTCGCCAAGGTGTATATTGCACTTCACGGTTGCTTAGTAAACCTTTATGCCTAGTTATCCCTTTGTTTTGTTTTTGTCTTTAATTTCTAAAATCAATTAATTAACTTCAGAACAACATCCTTACCATGTAACAATTCCTTATTAGATCTTAGGTTTAGACTAATGGCAACAATTCCCAAGTTCACCAGTTAAGGAAACCCCTCTAGTGGGAAAATATTGGTGCTTCTTATATCGTAATGTTGTCCCTTCCCAGACTTACCATTGGTTTACCAATTTGGTTATTTTCGACCCCTATGGTTTTGAATGTCCAAAATGCTTCTCAATCAAGTTCTCCCCCACCTGAACAATATCAACCTCATGTTGATCCTAAAGTTGACCCTTTGCCTTCTTCACCTATTGTTTCTTCCTCCCTTTCTTCCTCTTCTCCTAGTGTAATTATTTATTCTAGTAACCAAGAAGATAATAAGAAGAAGAAAATGACAATGAAAAAGAAGAAAAATAAGCAGGGGGGAAACCAAGCAACCATTGCTACAAACGCAACTAGTATGGAAAAATCTTCCAATCAACCTCATAAAGTTAAATTCCCTTGCATGTTATGTAAGGGTTACCACCTTCTTAGATATTTTCCTGGTATTCCCAAGGTATTAGAAGTAAGGTCCATAGGCTCACATCGGCCTTTGCCGTTAACTTCTAGAGATCATGCTAGTAATAAACCCTCATTTAGTGATAGTAAGGTCCATGGGAAAAAGGGTAAAGTAAAATTTCCTTGTAATTTATGTGAATAAAATCATCCTATTCATTGTTTTCCTTATATGGATGAAGCCTCAAAAGCATTGGAAAGCCTTAAAGCTTCCCAGTCATGACTTTCATCTAGTTATCGAAATCTTTCTCCCAATCCTCCACTAGTTGATGAAGTGATTAATCAAAATCCATATCCATTTAATTCTGCTCTCTCTAAACATGAATCCCATGAGTCTATTCCTGACCAACCATTGGTTGATAAAATGGTTGACTCAATTCCACCTTCAGTTTATCATACCTTTCCCATAAAGAGTGAACTTCATATTGCTCGGGTTCTTCTTGTTTCTTTAGTTTCTAATTAACTAGGGGATATTTCTCCCATTCCCATGGTACAGGAGGGGAAATCGTCTCATTCCTACAAAACTGGAGAGCAATTCTCCCATTCCCATAGCACAAGGGGGATCCTTCCTAATTTTCCTGTTACTTTGGGAGGAAATACTATCTATATCGATGTGATGGTAGTCTAAGGCCCTTTGGATTTGAATTTTCTCCTTGATCGTGGCTATGGTTATGTCATGTGAGCTCTTGTCTCTTCACTCTTTCATGTGATGTGTTTCCCGCATGAAGGAAGAATTGCAACCATTCATCGGCTTTTATTGATTGGTCCTAATTTAACTCCCAATCAACCAACATCCCTTAATGTTCCTTATATGCAAGTGGTATCTCCCCCACCACAGATTAATTATGTGGCAACTTGTTCCATGCCCGCGACTACTAACGATCTGGTAGGTGATATGGTGAACCATTTATAGGGGCACTGGGGCATGATCTTTCCATTGGATCCTTTTATATGTATCCCTTCCAGTGAATTATTCTTCCATATGATGATAACCTCTTGGAAGCCAGGGCCTCTTGCAGGTCATGATCAGTTTCTTGGAGAAAAGTTCCTTTTCTTGTGTCAAGCTCCTTAAGAAATGAAAGAAGGTCTTGGAGTAGAGTTATTTTTCTTGTGTTAAGCTCGTTAGAAAATGAAACAATATTTTGGAGGAGATTTCCTTGTCTTATGTTAAGCTTGTTAAAAAATGAAACAAGGTTCCATGAGAAAAGTTTTTTTTTCTTGTGTCAAGCTCCTTAAAAAATGAAACAAGGTGTCAGAACAGAGTTCCTTTTCTTGTGTCAAGCTTGTTAAAAAACGAAACAAGATCTTATGAGGATAGTTATTTTAATATGTCAACCTCATTAAAAATTAAATAGTTTCCTATGAGCATAGCTCTTTTCCTGTTTCAAGCTCATTAAAAAAATGAAACAGGCCCCCTTCCAATTTGAGCCTTTAATTAGATCTCGTAAATTCGCAGTCAAGTCTTTCACTTGATCTTGTAAATGAACCTTCATTCCATCCACATGTTAGTACCTAGTAGTCTACTTAGGTGCATGAAATGAAGCTTGGGGGACATGTACTTAGAATTGAGTCATTATGTTAGGGACATGCAAATTTATTTCAAGCATAGTTTTTCCTATATTTCAAGCTTGCGTAAAAATTAAATTAATTTCAAGCATAGTTTCCCATGTTTCAGATTGTGTAAAAAATGCAACCATTCCCATTTTATCTCTCGTGATTGCCATTTTTATCAGAAAATTTATGCGAGATGAACCTTGTTTTTATCATTCCATCGTCACCATCTTCTTGGCTGATCGTACACTTTCAATTTGTTTTTTTACCCTTTCTTGAGGAACCGTTGTGATGAGTTGCCTTATTAGCTAGCCTCTTGATCTCAATGTGTTTTGAGTAGTTTTTTCATGACTAGAACCAGTTTCTACCCTTTATACCACTCGTTCCACTAGGAGGAGTCCTCTTTCAACTCTTTTTGGACTCCCAAAATATGAAAATATTATCGAGCACTTGCCTTTTTGAACTTGTAAAAGTAAATGAAAAGACATATACTCTGTATAATTTTAACCATTTTCTGGATTGAGATAGACTATTTACAAAAAAAGGAATATCTTAATCGAACATGGCTAAGAGGATCTCTTGAGTATTGTTTTCTACATTTTTGGACTTGAGAGACTATCTATAAAAAGGGACATCTGGATTTTTATTTTTCACCTCTTTTTCAAACTCTCTAAGCATGAAAAATATGTCGAGTTTTACCTTTGCTTGACTTGTTAAAACATCAAATAGTGATGGACTTGTTGAACATGACAAGGTCGAACCTCTCCTTCTCATGGTTCATTAAATATACTTGGAGGGGTTCATCCAAAGGATGAACTTACATATCAAGCATATGTTATCCTCAAGCATGAACTTACAAGTATAAACTTACAGATCAAACATAAAATAAATAAATAAAGGTGAAAGAAGATAAAACTTCTTGCATAGAGAGGTGAAACAAGAAACTTCATCGGGGACTGTCTAGGATTGCTGAAGTGGAGCAATTTTTTTGTCCCTGAAGTGACTCCACCAGGGTACTGTCCAAGTCTGCTAGTAGTGGAGCAACACTAGAGATGAAAAACTATACTCTGAAAATATAAATCTCGTGAAATTCATCACCCTATCATGATTCGAAACATTGTGTGATCTTTGATCTTATGTTTGTAGTTAGCCGAGTAAAAGGAATGAAGGGGACTGTTTTTATGCATGAGGTAAGTGGGGGAGCCATCGTAATATGAATGATTAATCAATACTTCCTGAAGAACTAGACCTTGCACGAAAGAATTGACTAAGGCAGAGATGTTGGAGTTCTACCAGTGTGTTGCCAAGTGTCATTGTTGTGAAAAACACCCTCCAAAATTTTTCCTATAATTTGATTTTGGAGCCTACTATGGATATTACGATGGGTCATTCCATGGTCACTTCTTTGATCGATCGAAGTCACTTTCTCATAGATGCTCAATTTACAGTGAGTTCATGAATGCATTCTTCCACGCAAGCATGAACAAGCATATGCATAGTCTATCAAGAGAGTATCTTTGCAATTTTTAACCAATGTCAATAGTTAGTGAACACTGTCATTAAAAATCACTCACTTTTGGTTGCGTTTGTACTTCTTTTTGGTGATTTTTTCAAACTGTCACTTTTTCGCACCTTCGTTTTCATGAGTTTCATTCTCATGCTTTTTATTATCTCTCTTGCTTGCTTTCACTTTAATTAGTGTCACAACCATATTATGGCATGTGTCATTTTCAATATCGTTCGCATATCGCAAGTGTCACTTTCCCTTTTCTCTTCATATAGTAAATGTTGTCTTTACTCATGTTAGTTGTCACACAAGGTGTATAAGATCATTTTGGTGGTTTCAAGGTTTTATCTTTGTGAAAATGAGTTGATATTATCAAGTAAACACTTTTCGTACTCATTCCTAAATATTCAAGAGTTGTCGCACAAGTGTCGTCACTATTGTCGCGAAGTGTATCTTTAGTGTTGCACTTGTCGTAAATTCGTTGCAAAGATGCCACATTGAGGGAAATATGTTGTTAATGTGTTCTAGATAACCTATGTTATTATATCTTCAAGTGTTCTAAGTATTCGATCATATTCAAGTCATATCATTGTTCACATCAGTCTCATTGATCCCACACTTAGCCATATTTTGGAAGCTTCCCTACAACCTAACCTCATCTAAGCTTCCTCAACTGTGTATTGCATAGTTCCAACCCTCAAAATACTACCTTGTCCCTTGACACTGTGCAATGTGCACTTATTTCCTCCCAGGTGTGTGCACTACACAATTCTACTGCTCAAGCTCGAACCTTGGCCCCCAAAATTGTGAAATCGATCGCTCCATCCTGACCCCAACTATACATTATGCAATAACTAAACTTAAGCCCAAACCTTGAGCTCCTGAATTTTACAATAGTGCAATCATCAGGTATTCTTTTCCTCCAAGAACTAAATAGTGGACTAAAATAGTGTAAAACCCTGTACTCTAACTCACTCAACCTCAAAGTTACACAATCTGCTTGCACAGTCTAGTCTGAAATGCACATTATGCAATCTCAAGGCTCAAGTCTCATCCTTGAGCTCTTGAACTATGCAATTGGGCAATCACCTAGTCTCCTCTATCTTCTAGAACTATGCAATGGGAAAATTCAGTGTTCAAGCCCTCAACCTGGCTCTTGGATCTCCCTAACTGCACAATCTTTTTGCTCAATCCAAGCCTGAACTATGCATTGTGTAGTCTCAAGGCTCAAGACTAACCCTTGACTTCTTTAGCTATGAATTTTCGCAGTCATTGAGACTCTCCCTCGACTTGTTACCCTGTTCTAGCTCAATCAATGGGTCATCATGCAACATCTTAGATAGGTGTTTATCGAACTGATGTCGTCTTATGATTACTGGATTGTAGATGCAGGAACTCTATCATGCTATGAAAAGATTATGAAGAAGGAGATGGAAAATGAGGACATGCTATAAGACACCTGAGGAGCTGAAGACATAAGATGATCATCAGACAAGAAGATAAAGGAACACTAGATTACAATAGAAGACCAAAGATCAAGAATGCATGAAGGCTCCATCTAATTCATAACCCTTTTAAGGGTAGACATGAAGAGAAAATCATATATCTCATGAAGATGAAGCATTGGCTACATCTCTTACTGAAGACAAAAAGAAAGAAGTAGCAAGAAGGACAACTTGGCACTGCCACATCATCATGCAATCCATGTCATCAATGTCATCTCATGTCTGGTCACGAGTTATCATATGCCACATCATTATTATGGATTATGTAATTATATATTCAAATTATATTGTAAAGTGGAAGTCCGAAGAACACATTCAGAATATGAAGTCATGTAAATTCGAAAAGTCATAGGAAGTCAAACTATCATGCGGGTAGTCAAAGAATCACAAGGAAGGTGAAGCATCACCTCTTGGTTATATATACACCCTAATTGTATGAGAAATGGAATTTTTCACCTTGGATCCTCCTGCAAGGAATTAGAGAGACCAGCTACTTCTTTTGAGGATCAAGGAGTGGGTCTAGTGCTTCACTAATGGAGCTAGTGGTGTTCATTGTATACATGTGTCATGGAAATTTTACTTAATATCAGAAGCCTTATGGCCAGCATGTTCTTCATGCATGGATTATGAATATTTGTAAGATTTTTCTGTGAATGTTTGTAATTCATGTTTTCTTTCATCTAGGCTAAAGTAGTTGAACTATTTCAGTTATTTTGGTACTTAACATATCGAGAATGTGTTTCTGTTATGAAACCATCTCACAAAAAGATAGAAAAGATAGATCAACGCCTTAGAATTCAACCTTTTCGAGTGGGAAACCTCCTTTACATTACACAAATGAATGATTCTTTGATGATTCAAATGACAAAACCTCCTTTCTATA
>APFE030207696.1:164908-176197 GCA_000404065.3 Pinus taeda
AAAAAAAATACAATTAACATATTTAACAAAATTTGTTTTTTATTAAAAAACAATTTTATCAGCCACTGTCTGACCGCCCATGCAACTCCGCCATACAGGGTTGGCTCCCACGAGCAGCCAGACGGTGGTTATCTGATTCCAAGAATCAGATAGTCACCCCCACGAGCGACCGAGCGGTGGCTATATGATTCCAAGAATCAGATAGCCACCCCCACGATCGGCCTATGGGGGTGGCTATTTACTCTCGGAATCAGATAGCCACCCCCTAGTCGCCCATGGGGGCGCAACCTTGGGTGATGAAGCTACGTGCATATATGTTTTTTAAAGTTTTAATCATAAATATATGTTTTTTAAAGTTTTAAATGTTTTTTATTTTTTTAAAAATCAATATCTGTTGTTTTTAAATTTTTAAAAATGTTTTTTTTAAAATCCAAAAATATGTATTTTTTAAATTAAAAACGTTTTTTAGTTTTTTTTTAATAATATATATTTTTAAATTTATTTTTTTAATTATGTTTTAATCTTGATTTTTAATAGTTTATTAAGATTTTTACAGTCTTTTTTCATTTTCCTATATTGTTTTAATCGAGGTTATTTTTTGTTTTTTTTTTTTTTTTTTTTTTTTTTTTTTTTTTTTTTTTTTAAAATTGCTTTTTTAAATTTTTTCTATTTTAGTTACTTAATTTTTAGTTTTTTTAAATTTTTTTATTTTTTTTTTTTTTCCCTCCAAATTTTTAGTTTACGAGAATAATTTTGTTTTCATTTTGTATTTTTTTTTTTTTCTTTCTATAAGTTTTTTATATGTTATTTTTTAATGCCAAAAAAATTGAACGATAAAAAAATTTTAAAGTGTAAAAATGTAACATTTAAAAAATATATCAACACTTAATACATTAAAAAATTTAAAATGTCAGAAATTATTAAATTTAGAAAATAATTATTTACATTTCAAAAATTAGAAAATTTAAAGTCAAAAAATAGGTCTTTAAAAAAAGGGCCTAATGCAGAATCACCACTTTTTTAAATCAACATGCAAATCATTAACATTCTAAAAGGTAATGTACAAAAACAAAAAGTGCCCAAAACTATGCTCTAAAAGAAATGTGTGTTCTACATCGCCCCTTTTCAAAATCGAGTCACTTTTTTGCTATCTCTATGAAATGGTTAACAATATCAGTTCCCGTTTCAAAGTTTACATTGTTTCATGAAGAACTCCCTTGCAATTCAACAACTTATATACCTTAAATAAAGTGTAAATTCTGGGAAACATGGTCCACAAACCCACTCTTAATCTCTTGTGCAATCTCCTAAGTCAGTTTCTGTTCATACGCAGTTTTTGACATTGATCCCTATGCAGATGTATGCTCTATCTACCACTAAAAAGTGTGCATGATTCAATAAATAGTATAAAAAAAAGTGAGATATAGAAGCATTGTTGGGAGAATCATTCCCAATAGAAAGCCTCGAACACATGTTTATTTGAGCCTAACTGCATTTTTTTATGGAACTAATCCCCATTCTTCAAGGCATCATCATCCCTCTTTTAGTGGATCTCATCCTTGGAGTAAGGATCTCAAACTACTTCCTTTTAACCTATTAATCAAGCTATAGGTGGGGGAGCCAAGGGAGGCTACTGAGAGGAAGTTTATGCTAGAGAAATTAGGTTGGAGATGTTATCATTCTTGGAGAGGACTAAGATCAATGGAAGGAGCTTCACAACATCAAGGCATAGGTTTTGTAGCTCTTTTATGTCTATGAAATTAATACAAACAAGTGTTTCTTCTCACTGCATTGTTTAATGGATTAAATGATAAATTTCATGGATGGTTTATGTTATTTCTATTTTTCCATTGGAATGATGTTTGTTACTAGTCTCCTTGATCGCTAGTTTGAATTATTGAATCATTTATGCTGCATATGCCTTTGATCCTTTGTTGTTTCCATGTGTGCAAGTCTAGATCCAAGCATGGAGGAGCTACACTCGAGCACAAAGGGGGATCTTCATCAAGCATGTCGTAATAAGGTATGAATTTCCTTTTCTCACCTTGTTATCTTATGATTCAAGAAAATATAGATTCAGGGAAGGAATTAGCTTGATTGTTTTCTTATTACTAGGTTTTGTTGGAAACCTAGGGAGATAGCTTGTGTTTGCACTTGCGATTAGTCCTCATAACATGAATCCAAAATTACCACCTCATCAACAGAAATGTCCTAATAGTGTCCATTGAGCTAAGGAAATCATCTCAAGAGATGACTATACAAACACAAAATGAACCCATAATTATGCCATAGTCCCACACTTTCCTTAGTTCACAACAAATCTAGGTTGAGAGAGTTACTCTTACATAATGGTTGAAGTGTGTTCTGGTAAATAGGATGAAATTTCCAATGAGCTCTATCCACCCTTGACTTTGATATATAATAGCATGTTAAACTTTGAATTTATAAACCCCCATGGATATTCCACTGGAATAGTTTGTCGCAACATATCTAATAAAATTACTAAAACATTTACTATTAATTTTTATTTATATTCCAGAGTATTTTGTTAGCTAATTTTCTACTTAATAATTAATTTAATTGAAATATGAGAAATAGAAATTAAAAATAAATACATACACCATCTGTAATTGACAGAAAAAAATTGCTTTATCAAACCCTTATGGGAGAAAACCAACTAGAAGGTGAGGTTTCTCTGCTCCATTTTCTCTAGTATGGAAAATGTGAAAGTACAAAGAAACAAGTACTCTCTATGGAATTACCTAAGTCCTATGGCATATACAACTCCTACAAAAACTTACCCTCTATGTTTTTATGTCTATCTTCCACCTCCCAATTTCTCTACTCAATTATGGAACAATATACAATAGTATAGAATGGAGCCCTTGCTCCTTCTAGTGGTCTAGTATATAACATAGCTTGATAACTAATTAGGGGTAAGGTTTGACTTTATTAACCCTAAATTAGTGATAAGGTTCTTTGACCTTCTAGAAAAATCTTTAAATCCCAAACGTGGCTACCCTCACATGAGTGAGTATGTGGGGTTGATGTGGCATCCAATTGTACCATGGTGGTCAACTACATAGGTCAACTTGTGGGAGGTATAACTTTATCATATGATATCCATGGGGGTTTATAATATGGAATTGGTGTGTAGAATATGGAATCTTTTTCCATAGTAAAATTGGGACCAAAAAAGTTGTCATCGAAGGTGTCAAAATAGCTCTTGAAGTTTTGGGCCCCTAATTTCCCACACTGACACTACTAGTAAAATGACCTTATAAGTTGATTTCTCCAATCACCTCCTCCCCCCAAAAAAAAAAAAAATCATGTGATATATGAAAAATAATATAATAATATAATCCCAATCAATTGGTGATAAGGATACACCACCATCACGAATAAAGTTTTTCCCTCGAAATTTTGCAATCCAGGTGTGAGGCTTCATTAGCCAAATGATTTGTTTGATGATCCCATTCCTTAAAACATGAAAAACTTTGTGTTAAAAAACATTAGCCTATTTCTATATTAATCAAGGGAGTCTTAGAAAGTTACCTTGCAATGAACAAGAGAAACATATGAGTTTCCTAATTATTGTTGGATCACAAATGACAATTAACTCTTTTATACACCTTGAATCAAGAACCTTTAGCCCATGGTATACAAATTACATCTCTACCTAGTTATTAGTTTCTTCACCCAAACCCTATCAAAAAGTTACTTCTTAATTTCTCTTGAGATTGAAAATGATTCCACCCTACACCTATCACTTATATGAATGCTTTTGTTTTTTACTAGTGGAATCTGTAATTGGGGTGGACTTGTACTTGTGTGACACGGTGTCGATTCCATCTACTACCACTATAACCACTAAGTGCACCACACCTAACCCTAATGTGGACAAAGTTAATTGGGGGATTAAACCAAGAATGCTATAATATTTTATATTACGCATTTAAATACTTTTCCAAGTGATTTATCCCTAGAGAATTCTCGCCTATAAATATTGGTTACTTTATTATGAATAATTAAATTTAAAAATTTCAACATAATCTAAAATAAACCACTCTTAAGATTAAAAAAACATTTGTCCAACTATAAAAAAAATAAAGCAGAATTACATTAATCAAAATGAATAAATGTTATTTTACATTTTATATATCATAAGAATAAAAATTACTTAATATTGTTCGTAAAGATTAAAATTCTCTAATGATTATTTAATATTGATTACAAATATGTCATCAAGAATAAATCTTGTTGATAGTGTGTAGACATACATTATATATAAATAAGTTTGTATCTTTTCCCATATATTTTTATTATAAACTAAGTGAAGGATTACCAAATAAAATTATTCTCAAGTGGGCTAGCAACGAATTTTCTCAACCTTTGGACTACAGAACATTCACTTCAGGTGTAGAGTCTATTAGTAGCCAGGACATCTTCAGAATGCTTTCCCTTCCTCAAGAGGGCCGTCCAGCTCCCCGGAGCTGAAGAAATAAAAAAAATGATGGATAGATCAAAAGGTTGCATCAAATGTTAAGAAATCGACAAAAATTGACAAGCCAAAAGAATTGTTCTCAATAGCAAAAAACAACCCTTGTTTCCTTGGCCTCTCTTGATCTAGTGTAGACTCTAGCGATACCGTCTCATCCCTTAGTAGAGGAGAATATTTAGGCAAAGGAAAATGAAAGAGCATCAGCAATAATCGTGTCTACAATCAGCAAGCAGAAGTGCAAGGTCAGACCACTCAAATGACGATAAACAAATTTGACGCCCAGTTGAACTAAAAGTGATGGAGCTTTCTCAAAAGAATGAGGATATGATATTTTCTTCAATTGTAACTGATAGCTATATAGGTTTGGTAGATGTTCATAGGAGAAATGGGAAAAAAGATAAACCCATGAAGGATTCTAGTGCGTAACACCATAAATGTTCAAGATAATTGAATGGAGAAGTGAGTAGAGTTATTCAGAAAGTTGTCTTATGAATCAATTACATGAATCTTTTAGATTGCCGACATGTTTTGAACCAACTAATATGGTTCAAATTCAAAATGAATAGATATTGAAAATGTCTTTTAATGTTTCTAGCTTCCAAATATAATTTTATTTTTTGAAATTAATAAAATTTAATTTACACTTAAAAAACAAACAATCATACAATGTCAATATTACTTAATATCATTTATCATCATTTATTATATATTATATGATTATTAACTCTAATTAATTCATGAGAAATACCAAATATAATTAATATATATATATATATAATTATATATATATATATATATATATAAACATTTTCTCATTACCACTCAAACTAAATCCAATTAACCATCCTCCCAAATAACTTATATAATATAATCCCAACTTGAATCAAACACTAATATCCATATATACTCAAAACATTCTCATAACAAGTATAATATGGAGCATATCTTAGATGAATAAAATTGCAAATTGAATTTTATTCCATCATGTTAAAAATGTTTTGCTAACGACCTTTTCAAAACTTTCAACCCATTAATATTTAAAGTAAATTCTAAAGAGAAGTCTAAACACTATCGCGATCATTCGGGTTGGTCTATGGATGTTTTTCACATGTACTCTCATGTTAATTGTTTAATCATTCTTTTGAAAATTGTTTTCAAAGGTTCTGTTGGGTAACAATTAAACATTACATATCACTTAGAATTCATGTAGGTAACCACTTGTATGAGATTCCAAACTTTACAAGGAGTATAATTAGGTGAGAACTACAATAAGATTTCAAAAAGAATGTTGGACCAATGGGATATATTCCCATGGCAATCAATTCCTAGTTGTCCACTTGCAGAAAAAATCAAATTAATAATTGTGGTGACAAATTAACGAGACAAAATGGCTGAAATAATTGAATGCAATTTTTAATCATTATTTTAGTTTAATAATTGTGAAGACAAATGAATGAGACAAAATGGCTAAAATAATTGAATGCACTTTTTAATCTTTATTTTAGTTTGCATTATTGTAGTAGTGGATATCTATGGTGGTTGTTAATATGGTTTGGTATTTGGGGTGATTGTTAGTGGGATAGTTTGGAATTTATCGTGTTTTTTTTTGGAATTTTATTTATAAATTTGATTATTAAAATTTAAATTAGAAATTGCTTGTAAAGGTGTACCGAAGGAATAGAAGATTTGGGAAGATTATTTTGCCACTCACTTCAATGCAAGTGTCATTAATCATTTTTATGAGTGTAGCAAGATGGCTTCTCGATAAGCATATTTAGTTGGTAGATGTGTAAAGCTACTCAGAGACATTAGAAAGGGGCATACAAATCTTTGAACAGGACTCCAGCTATTAGATTTTAACAACCGAAGAGAAGAATTACACTGCTATTAGGATTGAAGAAGGCAATTTTTGTAGGCTACTATTAGGATTGAAGAAGGAATTTTCGGTATTCAGAAAGTCATCTACTAGTCTCCTTGAACACTAGTTTGAATTATTGAATCATTTATGTTGCATATGCCTTTGATCCTTTGTTGTTTCCATGTGTGAAAGTCTAGATCCAAGCATGGAGGAGCTACACTCAAGCACAAAGGGGGATCTTCATCAAGCATGTTTTAATAAGGTGCGAATTTCCTTTTCTCACCTTGTTAGCTTATGATTCAAGAAAATATAGATTCAGGGAAGGAATTAGCTTGATTGTTTTCTTATTACTAGGTTTTGTTGGAAACCTAGGGAGATTGCTTGTGTCTGCACTTGTGATTAGTCCTCATAACATGAATCCAAAATTACCACCACGTCAACAGAAATGTCCTAATGGTGTCCATTGAGCTAAGGAAATCCTCTCAAGGGATGACCATGCAAACACAAAATGGACCCATAATCATGCCATAATCCCACATTTTCCTTAGTTCACAACAAATCTAGGTTGAGAGAGTTACTCTTACATAATGGTTGAAGTGTGTTCTGGTAAATGGGATGAAATTTCCAATGAGCTCTATCCACCCTTGTCTTTGATATATAATAGCTCGTTAAGCTTTGACTTAATTATTACATAGATATCTTAGGGGATTGGTTATTTATAAACCCCCATGGATATTCCACTGGAATAGTCTGTCGCAACATATCTAATAAAATTACTAAAACATTTACTATTAATTTTTATTTGTATTCCAAAGTATTTTCTTAGCTAATTTTCTACTTAATAATTAATTTAATTGAAATATGAGAAATATAAAATAGGAATAAATACACACACCATCTATAATTGACATAAAAAATTGCTTTATGAAACCCTTAGGGAGAAAACCTGGAAGGTGAGGTTTCTCTGCTCCATTTTCTCTAGTATGGAAAATGTGAAAGTACAAAGAAACAAGTACTCTCTATGGAGTTACCTAAGTCCTATGGCATGTACAACTCCTACAAAAACTTACCCTCTATGTTGTTCTCTCTGTCTTCCGCCTCCTAATTTCTACTCAATTATGGAACAATATACAATAGTATAGAATGGAGCCCATGCTCCTTCTAGTGGTCTGGTATATAACATAGCTCGATAACTAACTAGGGGTAAGGTTTGACTTCATTAACCCTAAACTTGTGATAAGGTTCTTGGACCTTCTAGAGAAATCTTGAAATCCCACACATGGCTACCCTCACATGAGTGAGTATGCGGAGTTGATGTGGCATCCAATTGTACCATGCTGGTCAACTACATAGGTCAACTTGTGGGAGGTATAACTTTCTCATATGATATCCATGGGGGTTTATAATATGGAATTGGTGTGTAGAATATGGAATCTTTGTCCATAGTAAAATTGGGACCAAAAAAGTTGTCATCAAAGGCCTCAAAATAGATTTGGAAGTTTTTGGCCCGTAATTTTCCACGCTGACTGATCCGGATTTAAACAGGAACGCAATAAAATATAGAGATAACCATATACATAAAGATGTAGCGGAAATAATGCTTCATTTCATTAATGGAAAATACCGAAATATGCTTACAACTAGAAATGGAAATAAACCAGCTAGGGCGATGGGTAGCTTATCTCTGAGAAGAGATGTGGTCGCTACATGCCTCTGAACTATTCCGAACTGTGTTTACAATGAGACTCAAAGGCCTATTTATTGTTGAGAACAAATGGAAAACCCTTCACATTCCAAAACCTAAACCCCAGAAGATGAAACGTCGCCCCGTTTTGGGTAAATTGGTACATCCAATTTCCCGGGGTCGTAACTTCGGCAATACGATCTCCGTTTGACGCGTATGATATCTCGTTAGAAAGAATCTATCCTAGAACTACCATTGTTGGAACGAGCAACATCGGTCCATTCCATAGACCCATGTTGCCCCCCGGATTCCCCCAAAAAACGTCGTTTAGGGCCTCAAAACGGCTCCGGAAGTTCAGGACCCGAAAAACTGCTAAAAATAGTAAGTTGTGCTACAATTAAGGAAACTGAAAATGCTGAGAAAGACAATGGTGGGGTTCCAGATGGGATAGGTGGGTGGCCACCAACATCCACCTAGATCACTGACACTGCTAGTAAAAATGACCTTACAAGTTGATTTCTCCAACCCCACCCCCCCAAAAAAAAACATCAGGTGATATATGAAAAATAATATAATAATATAATCACAATCAATTGGCGAGAAGGATACACCACCATCCCCAATAAAGTTTTACCCTCAAAATTTTGCAATCCAGGTGTGAGGATTCATTAGCCAAATGATTTGCTTGATGATCCCATTCCTTAAAACATGAAAAACTTTATGTGTTAAAAAACATTAGCCTATTTCTATATTAATCGAGGGAGTCTTAGAAAGTTACCTTGCAATGAACAAGAGCAACATATGAGTTTCCTAATTATTGTTGGATCACAAATGACAATTAACTCTTTTATACACCTTGAATCAAGAACCTTTAGCCCGTGGTATACAACTTACATCTCTACCTAGTTCTTAGTTGCTTCACCCAAGCCATATCAAAACTTACTTCTTAATTTCCCTTGAGATTGAAAATGATTCCACCCTACACCTATCACTTATATGAATGCTTTTGTTTTTTACTAGTTGAATCTATAATTGGGGTGGTTTTGTACTTGTGTGACATGGTGTTGATTCCATCTGCTACCACTATAACCACTAAGTGCACCACACCTACCCCTAATGTGGACACAAGTTAATTGGGGGATTGAACGAAGAATGCTATAATATTTTATATTACACATTTCCATATTTTTCCAAGTGATTTATCCCTAAAGACTTCTTGCCTATAAATATTGGTTACTTTATTATCAATAATTAAATTTAAAAATTTCAACATAACCTAAAATAAACCACTCTTAAGATTATAAAAACATTTGTCCAACTATAAGAAAATAAAGTAGAATTACATTAATCAAAATGAATAAACGTTATTTTTCATTTTATATATCATAAGAATAAAAATTACTTAATATTGTTTGTAAAGATTAAAATTCTCTAATGATTATTTAATATTGATTATAAATATGTCATCAAGAATAAATCTTGTTGATACTGTGTAGACATACATTATATATAAATAAGTTGGTATCTTTTCCCATATATTTTTATTATAAAGTTAATATAACTTGTAACTATATCATCTCATTCATATGTATATCTGTTGAATTGGATCTAAGTGAAGGATTACCAAATAAAATTACTCTCAAGTGGGCTAGCAACGAATTTTCTCAACCTTTGGAATATGGAACATTCACTCCAAATGTAGAGTCTGTCAGCAGCCAGGACATCTTTGGAATACTTTCCCTTCCTCAAGAGGGTTGTCCGGCTTCCCGGAGCTCAGGAAATCCAAAAATGGATGGATGGATCAGAAGGTTGCATCAAATGTTAAGAAATCGACAAAAAACGACAAGCCAAAAGAATTATTCTCAATAGCAAAAAACAACCCTTGTTTCCTTGGCCTCTCCTGATCCAGTTCAGACTCCGACGATACCGCCTCATCCCTTAGTAAAGGAGAATATTTAGGCAAAGGAAAATGAAAGAGCTTCAGAAATAATCGTGTCTGCAATCAGCAGGCAGAAGTGCACCCATGAGTCTGGCCACTCAAATGACAATAAAGAAATTTGATGCTCGGTTGAACTAAAAGTGATACGAGCTTTCTCAAAAGAATGAGGATATGATATTTTCTTCAATTGTAACTGTTCTATATAGGTTTGGTAGATGTTCATAGGAGAAATGGGAGAAAAGATAAACCCATGAACAATTCTAGTGCGTAACACCATAAATGTTCAAGATATTTGAATGGAGAAGTGAGAAGAGTTATTCAGAAAGTTGTCTTATGAATCAATTACATTAATCTTTTAAATTGCCGACATGTTTTGAACCAACTAATATTGTTCATATTTAGGGCGAATAGACGTTGAAAATGTTTTTTAAAGTTTATAGCTTCCAGATATAATTTTATTTTTTGGAATTAATAAAATTTAATTTACACTTAAAAACAAACAATCATACAATTCTACAATGTATCAATATTAAACTTAATATCATTTATCATCAATGTACTATATATCATATGATTATTAACTCTAATTAATTCATAAGAAGATACTAAATAATAATTAATTTTTTTATATATATAAATCTATATCTAGAAAAAAAAATAACAACATTTTCCCATTACCACTTAACCTATATCTACTTAACCATCCTTCCAAATAACTTATATAATATAATCCAAACTTGAATCAAACACTAATATCCATATATACTCAAAACATTCTCATAACAAGTATAATATGGAGTATACCTTAGATGAATAAAATTGCAAATTGAATTTTATTCCATCATGTTAAAAATGTTTTGCTAACGACCTTTTCAAAACTTTCAACCCATTAATATTTAAAGTAAATTCTAAAGAGAAGTCTAAATACTATCCCGATCATTCGGGTTGTTCTATGGATGTCTTTCACATGTACTCTCATGTTAATTGTTTAATCATTCTTTTGAAATTTGTTTTCAAAGATTGTGTCGGGTAACAATTAAACATTACAAATCACTTAGAATTCATGTAGGTGACCACTTGTATGAGATTCCAAACTTTTGAAGGAGTATAATTAGGTGAGAACTACAATAAGATTTCAAAAACAATGTTGGACTAATGGGATATATTCCCATGGCAATTAATTCCTAGTTGTCCACTTGCACCAAAAATAAAAAATCAAATTAATAATTGTGGTGACAAATTAACGAGACAAAATGGCTTAAATAATTGAATGCACTTTTTAATCTTTATCTTAGTTTGGATTATTG
>APFE030207696.1:179524-197010 GCA_000404065.3 Pinus taeda
ATATATATACATTTTCTCATTACCACTCAAACTAAATCCAATTAACCATCCTCCCAAATAACTTATATAATATAATCCCAACTTGAATCAAACACTAATATCCATATATACTCAAAACATTCTCATAACAAGTATAATATGGAGCATATCTTAGATGAATAAAATTGCAAATTGAATTTTATTCCATCATGTTAAAAATGTTTTGCTAACGACCTTTTCAAAACTTTCAACCCATTAATATTTAAAGTAAATTCTAAAGAGAAGTCTAAACACTATCGCGATCATTCGGGTTGGTCTATGGATGTTTTTCACATGTACTCTCATGTTAATTGTTTAATCATTCTTTTGAAAATTGTTTTCAAAGGTTCTGTTGGGTAACAATTAAACATTACATATCACTTAGAATTCATGTAGGTAACCACTTGTATGAGATTCCAAACTTTACAAGGAGTATAATTAGGTGAGAACTACAATAAGATTTCAAAAAGAATGTTGGACCAATGGGATATATTCCCATGGCAATCAATTCCTAGTTGTCCACTTGCAGAAAAAATCAAATTAATAATTGTGGTGACAAATTAACGAGACAAAATGGCTGAAATAATTGAATGCAATTTTTAATCATTATTTTAGTTTAATAATTGTGAAGACAAATGAATGAGACAAAATGGCTAAAATAATTGAATGCACTTTTTAATCTTTATTTTAGTTTGCATTATTGTAGTAGTGGATATCTATGGTGGTTGTTAATATGGTTTGGTATTTGGGGTGATTGTTAGTGGGATAGTTTGGAATTTATCGTGTTTTTTTTTGGAATTTTATTTATAAATTGATATAAAATTTAAATTAGAAATTGCTTGTAAAGGTGTACCGAAGGAATAGAAGATTTGGGAAGATTATTTTGCCACTCACTTCAATGCAAGTGTCATTAATCATTTTTATGAGTGTAGCAAGATGGCTTCTCGATAAGCATATTTAGTTGGTAGATGTGTAAAGCTACTCAGAGACATTAGAAAGGGGCATACAAATCTTTGAACAGGACTCCAGCTATTAGATTTTAACAACCGAAGAGAAGAATTACACTGCTATTAGGATTGAAGAAGGCAATTTTTGTAGGCTACTATTAGGATTGAAGAAGGAATTTTCGGTATTCAGAAAGTCATCTACTAGTCTCCTTGAACACTAGTTTGAATTATTGAATCATTTATGTTGCATATGCCTTTGATCCTTTGTTGTTTCCATGTGTGAAAGTCTAGATCCAAGCATGGAGGAGCTACACTCAAGCACAAAGGGGGATCTTCATCAAGCATGTTTTAATAAGGTGCGAATTTCCTTTTCTCACCTTGTTAGCTTATGATTCAAGAAAATATAGATTCAGGGAAGGAATTAGCTTGATTGTTTTCTTATTACTAGGTTTTGTTGGAAACCTAGGGAGATTGCTTGTGTCTGCACTTGTGATTAGTCCTCATAACATGAATCCAAAATTACCACCACGTCAACAGAAATGTCCTAATGGTGTCCATTGAGCTAAGGAAATCCTCTCAAGGGATGACCATGCAAACACAAAATGGACCCATAATCATGCCATAATCCCACATTTTCCTTAGTTCACAACAAATCTAGGTTGAGAGAGTTACTCTTACATAATGGTTGAAGTGTGTTCTGGTAAATGGGATGAAATTTCCAATGAGCTCTATCCACCCTTGTCTTTGATATATAATAGCTCGTTAAGCTTTGACTTAATTATTACATAGATATCTTAGGGGATTGGTTATTTATAAACCCCCATGGATATTCCACTGGAATAGTCTGTCGCAACATATCTAATAAAATTACTAAAACATTTACTATTAATTTTTATTTGTATTCCAAAGTATTTTCTTAGCTAATTTTCTACTTAATAATTAATTTAATTGAAATATGAGAAATATAAAATAGGAATAAATACACACACCATCTATAATTGACATAAAAAATTGCTTTATGAAACCCTTAGGGAGAAAACCTGGAAGGTGAGGTTTCTCTGCTCCATTTTCTCTAGTATGGAAAATGTGAAAGTACAAAGAAACAAGTACTCTCTATGGAGTTACCTAAGTCCTATGGCATGTACAACTCCTACAAAAACTTACCCTCTATGTTGTTCTCTCTGTCTTCCGCCTCCTAATTTCTACTCAATTATGGAACAATATACAATAGTATAGAATGGAGCCCATGCTCCTTCTAGTGGTCTGGTATATAACATAGCTCGATAACTAACTAGGGGTAAGGTTTGACTTCATTAACCCTAAACTTGTGATAAGGTTCTTGGACCTTCTAGAGAAATCTTGAAATCCCACACATGGCTACCCTCACATGAGTGAGTATGCGGAGTTGATGTGGCATCCAATTGTACCATGCTGGTCAACTACATAGGTCAACTTGTGGGAGGTATAACTTTCTCATATGATATCCATGGGGGTTTATAATATGGAATTGGTGTGTAGAATATGGAATCTTTGTCCATAGTAAAATTGGGACCAAAAAAGTTGTCATCAAAGGCCTCAAAATAGATTTGGAAGTTTTTGGCCCGTAATTTTCCACGCTGACTGATCCGGATTTAAACAGGAACGCAATAAAATATAGAGATAACCATATACATAAAGATGTAGCGGAAATAATGCTTCATTTCATTAATGGAAAATACCGAAATATGCTTACAACTAGAAATGGAAATAAACCAGCTAGGGCGGTAGCTATCTCTGAGAAGAGATGTGTGGGCTACATGCCTCTGAACTGACTTACAATGAGGCTCAAAGGCCTATTTTATTGTTGAGAAACAATGAAAAACCCTTAACATTCCAAAACCTAACCCTAGGAGATGAAACGCCAAACTGTGGGCCCCGTTTGGGGGTAAGTTGGTACATCAACTTCCCGGGGTCGTAAATTTAGCATATGATCTTCGTTTGACGCGTACAATAGCTCATTAGAAAGATCTATTCGAGCACTATCATTGTTGGGACGGGCAACATCGGTCCATTGCAAGGACCCATGTTGCCCCCGGATTCCCCAAAAAACGTCGTTTAGGGCCTCAAAACAGCTCTGGAAGTTCAGGACCCGAAAAACTGCTAAAAATAGTAAGTTGTGCTACAATTAAGGAAACTGAAAATGCTGAGAAAGACAATGGTGGGGTTCCAGATGGGATAGGTGGGTGGCCACCAACATCCACCTAGATCACTGACACTGCTAGTAAAAATGACCTTACAAGTTGATTTCTCCAACCCCACCCCCCCAAAAAAAAACATCAGGTGATATATGAAAAATAATATAATAATATAATCACAATCAATTGGCGAGAAGGATACACCACCATCCCCAATAAAGTTTTACCCTCAAAATTTTGCAATCCAGGTGTGAGGATTCATTAGCCAAATGATTTGCTTGATGATCCCATTCCTTAAAACATGAAAAACTTTATGTGTTAAAAAACATTAGCCTATTTCTATATTAATCGAGGGAGTCTTAGAAAGTTACCTTGCAATGAACAAGAGCAACATATGAGTTTCCTAATTATTGTTGGATCACAAATGACAATTAACTCTTTTATACACCTTGAATCAAGAACCTTTAGCCCGTGGTATACAACTTACATCTCTACCTAGTTCTTAGTTGCTTCACCCAAGCCATATCAAAACTTACTTCTTAATTTCCCTTGAGATTGAAAATGATTCCACCCTACACCTATCACTTATATGAATGCTTTTGTTTTTTACTAGTTGAATCTATAATTGGGGTGGTTTTGTACTTGTGTGACATGGTGTTGATTCCATCTGCTACCACTATAACCACTAAGTGCACCACACCTACCCCTAATGTGGACACAAGTTAATTGGGGGATTGAACGAAGAATGCTATAATATTTTATATTACACATTTCCATATTTTTCCAAGTGATTTATCCCTAAAGACTTCTTGCCTATAAATATTGGTTACTTTATTATCAATAATTAAATTTAAAAATTTCAACATAACCTAAAATAAACCACTCTTAAGATTATAAAAACATTTGTCCAACTATAAGAAAATAAAGTAGAATTACATTAATCAAAATGAATAAACGTTATTTTTCATTTTATATATCATAAGAATAAAAATTACTTAATATTGTTTGTAAAGATTAAAATTCTCTAATGATTATTTAATATTGATTATAAATATGTCATCAAGAATAAATCTTGTTGATACTGTGTAGACATACATTATATATAAATAAGTTGGTATCTTTTCCCATATATTTTTATTATAAAGTTAATATAACTTGTAACTATATCATCTCATTCATATGTATATCTGTTGAATTGGATCTAAGTGAAGGATTACCAAATAAAATTACTCTCAAGTGGGCTAGCAACGAATTTTCTCAACCTTTGGAATATGGAACATTCACTCCAAATGTAGAGTCTGTCAGCAGCCAGGACATCTTTGGAATACTTTCCCTTCCTCAAGAGGGTTGTCCGGCTTCCCGGAGCTCAGGAAATCCAAAAATGGATGGATGGATCAGAAGGTTGCATCAAATGTTAAGAAATCGACAAAAAACGACAAGCCAAAAGAATTATTCTCAATAGCAAAAAACAACCCTTGTTTCCTTGGCCTCTCCTGATCCAGTTCAGACTCCGACGATACCGCCTCATCCCTTAGTAAAGGAGAATATTTAGGCAAAGGAAAATGAAAGAGCTTCAGAAATAATCGTGTCTGCAATCAGCAGGCAGAAGTGCACCCATGAGTCTGGCCACTCAAATGACAATAAAGAAATTTGATGCTCGGTTGAACTAAAAGTGATACGAGCTTTCTCAAAAGAATGAGGATATGATATTTTCTTCAATTGTAACTGTTCTATATAGGTTTGGTAGATGTTCATAGGAGAAATGGGAGAAAAGATAAACCCATGAACAATTCTAGTGCGTAACACCATAAATGTTCAAGATATTTGAATGGAGAAGTGAGAAGAGTTATTCAGAAAGTTGTCTTATGAATCAATTACATTAATCTTTTAAATTGCCGACATGTTTTGAACCAACTAATATTGTTCATATTTAGGGCGAATAGACGTTGAAAATGTTTTTTAAAGTTTATAGCTTCCAGATATAATTTTATTTTTTGGAATTAATAAAATTTAATTTACACTTAAAAACAAACAATCATACAATTCTACAATGTCAATTACTTAATATCATTTATCATCATTTATTATTATATATATGATTATTAACTTAATAATTCATGAGAGATACTAAATAAAAATTAATTTTTATATATTAAATCTATATCTGAAAAAAAAAATAAACAACATTCCCATTACCACTTAACCTATATCTACTTAACCATCCTTCCAAATAACTTATATAATATAATCCAAACTTGAATCAAACACTAATATCCATATATACTCAAAACATTCTCATAACAAGTATAATATGGAGTATACCTTAGATGAATAAAATTGCAAATTGAATTTTATTCCATCATGTTAAAAATGTTTTGCTAACGACCTTTTCAAAACTTTCAACCCATTAATATTTAAAGTAAATTCTAAAGAGAAGTCTAAATACTATCCCGATCATTCGGGTTGTTCTATGGATGTCTTTCACATGTACTCTCATGTTAATTGTTTAATCATTCTTTTGAAATTTGTTTTCAAAGATTGTGTCGGGTAACAATTAAACATTACAAATCACTTAGAATTCATGTAGGTGACCACTTGTATGAGATTCCAAACTTTTGAAGGAGTATAATTAGGTGAGAACTACAATAAGATTTCAAAAACAATGTTGGACTAATGGGATATATTCCCATGGCAATTAATTCCTAGTTGTCCACTTGCACCAAAAATAAAAAATCAAATTAATAATTGTGGTGACAAATTAACGAGACAAAATGGCTTAAATAATTGAATGCACTTTTTAATCTTTATCTTAGTTTGGATTATTGTAGGCAGTAGTCTATAACGCGATTTTTTGAAAGCTTTTCCAGCGGATTTATCCGGTCAAAATCCGGCAGCAATTCATTGGAATCCCATGTTTGATAGCTAGTTTCTGCACAATCAATGGCTCCCAAGGGTTTTTCAGGGCGCTGAATCCAAATATGCAGTTAAAAAACCATTTTAACTGCTAAAAATCAAGATTTAACCTCATTTCTTCAGCCGGATTCCATCACCGGAATCTCCAAAAAGTCGCATTATAGACAACTCCTTATTGTAGTAGTTGATATATATAGTGGTTGTTAAGATGGTCTGGTATTTGGGGGTGATTGTTAATGGGATAGTGTTTGGAATTTTGGTGTTTTTTTTTGGAATATATTATTATTATATTATTTATTTGATTAGTAAAATTTAAATTAGAAATTGTTTGTAAAGGTGTATTGAAGGAATAGAAGATTTGGGAAGATTATTTTGCCACTCACTTCAATCTAAGTGTCATTAATCATTTTTATGAGTGGAGTAAGATTGCTTCTCCATAAAAATATGTAGTTGGTAGATGTGTAAAGCTACTCAGAGACATTAGAAAGGGGCATATAAATCTTTGAGCAGGACTCCAGCTGTTAGATTTTAACAACCGAAGGGAAGAATTACATTGCTATTAGGATTGAAGAAGACAATTTTGGTAGGCTACTATTAGGATTGAAGAAGGAATTTTCGGTATTCAGAAAGACATCGGTGTCAATTCCTTTGGTATAATCCAATGTCAGAGAAAGACAAATGGGAACAACATAGGTGGAATTGGAGTAGAGTGTTCTTCTAAAAGTGGAAAGAGGAACACTCTTCTAGAAAAAATCAATCTAATTTAGTTAATCATTTTCTTGTTAAAATCATTTATGTACTGATTCTCAACTTCCAGATTTTTAATTTTGTAAATATAAGAATTGTGATAATATAAAATTACTTTGAAAAAAAATAAAAAAAACAAGTGAAATAAGTAGCATATCTCACATGCTGTTAAATAACTAGGTTCTAATGTTTATTCTCTCCTCCCCTAAAAGAAAGTATCCCCTTGCCTTTTCTTTTTCATCCATCTATTATTTATTAGTTTCATGCACTTTATTGCCGAGCCTCCCATTTTTAACTATAAAATTCAACCTCAATCACTATTTCTAAAATTCTAAGTAAACTTTAGAGTTTAGAATTTAGGATATCAAAAAACTTAATAAAATTGTATAATAATAAACCAAAATTTATAATTTTATAATTATTCTCCGATTTGAAGCATTGGGCAAAACACTTTAGGTTTAAGCAGGCTTCCATCCAAACAAACTTAGACTCGCTCTATCTGGAATAAGCAGGCTTCTATCCAAACAAACTTAGACTCTACATGGAAAAATGTTCAGAACCCCAAACACTTAACTTCACATAAGATGACTGACAGATGGATTTTTCATACTCGGAATGAGTGCGTAATGTTAGTCTCCATCATGGATGTCTTACTCATTAAGGGAGATCATCCAAAATGATATATTCATTCAAAAGTGATCAATTTGTCTTTAGCTATCACCCTATCTTAAAGGGGTTGATTCGCCCAACTTCTTTTCGAAAGCATTCACTTAATAAACACTCAATTTTCATTAATAAATACGTCAACACGGTGGCATTACACTGTCAACATTGAAATCTAACATGTCAACTCGGTGACCTTACATTGTCAACATGGAAATCTTTATGACGGTTGATAGACTGTTAACATCGTTATTATTCTTGGTATTCCATGACATGATCTTGCTATGTCTAGAAATTATTGACAATAAATTGAAAAATGAACATAAATAAATCACTGATGTTTTCCTATGCAAATTTAAAAAGCATGGCTCAAATACCCAATCTTTTGGAATTTTTGTTTTGCATGACTCAAATACCCAATCTTTTGGAATTTTTGTATTATGAAAAAATCTCGTACTGCATTTCTCATTATTTTTTTTGGAACATATATATGAGTATATTAAGAGATTCTAAATAATACAAATACTTAGTATTAGATTAGCGCATCGAGATTATGTATACACACGATGATTCGATTCTTGATTCCCTTAAATATATCCATGTGTGGTTTTATTTCCATGGAATGGAGTTTCAACAAAAACTCAAGATTAGAGATATGCTCTGTTATGGAGGACCTTGATGGGATCGACATGAAACAGCTTCACCATTCTTATAGAATTATGTGTAGTGATACTGTAGAATTATGTGTAGTGAAACTGCTTCACCCTTCTTGACCATCGATGAAAGTGACATGTTTGGCACCCAATTGAATACCTTTGTTTGACTATCGATCAAATGGCGCGTCGAGATTATGTATACACGCAGTGATTTGGTTCTTGATTCCCTGAAATATATCCATGTGTGGTTTTATTTTGAGAAGTAAAATCAAAACAACCTGTGAGAATATGATTTGAGCGAAGATATTGTAAGTTGTTTCTGTGGGATGGAAAGAAACACAGAACACACTTTGACCGATCAAAGTAGAGAGGGCTCGAGGGATAGTTGTCTCCCGCAGGCCCGTTCCACAGCAACCTTTTCTTACTTCTTCAAATCCTTCCACACCTTCATATATAAACTGTTGGTAAGCTCTACACATAGATTCCCAAACTTCTTGAAGAATCAAGAGGTCAGAAAGTGATAATTTACAGTATTTAGTGGCATTCTTTGTCATGTCAAGCAGCTTATCATATATGTTAATATATACCATTTTAAGACCAGGAAATGTAAGCTTCAAGGTCTCCACCAAAGATGCATCTTTTTTATCAAATGAGATAGCACTCGTACCACTTGCTACAGATTCCCAGATTATGACAACAAAGAAAGTTTTCCAATTTATACACCAAAATGCAAAGAACTAAAGATTAAGCCATTTTTCACATAATATGTTGCATTCAACTCAGCCTTACAACCATTGCTAAACTCAACAAAATCATGTGTACCATTTGCTACATATTTGCAGATTATGACAAACAGAGAAAGGTTTCCAATTTATACACCAAAATGCAAAAAAACTAATGATTGTGCCATTGTATCGTTATATGTTTGTATTAATTCTAAATGTGTTCATGACTAGCCTAGATCCATCTTAACCCTAGATCTATCAAGCACTGAGAGGGATCAAATCTCTCAACGTGCAAACCTCTTTTTTGAGTGAAAAGCTTAAGGAAAGTTTTGCACCTCGAGAGATTTGATCCCTCTAGGCACTTGATACATCCGAGGTTAAGATGGATCTAGGCTGGTTTCAATCATGTGTGGTCATATAAAATTTGTTGAACACCTAATTATTTTGATCACTTTAAACATTCTAAATATGTCTAAGATTAATTTGTTCAATTTAATTTTAAATTTTCTTAGTTACCTCATTTTGTTGAAATGAGAGAGATTGCTAGTAACTTGAATGATGAAAAATGATGAAATAAAATTTTTGAGTGCAAAGTGACAATGTAACAATGTTCAGTCCTAACTGTCTTTCTATCTATCTCAATGACCTTCCAACTTTCAATAAGCACTCTTTCAAGATGTTCTTTGTTTTCAATGCAAAAATCTTATAAAGCACCTTACATTCCATTAGGATCCGGAGCTAATTGATAAGAGCTAGCCAAGGTAAGGAAAGCACAACCAGGCTAGGGAAGGAAAGCACCAGAGTTTAGCGTACCCAGTTTATCTAGTCATAGTTGGACCTATGCTAGATCCAACAGCTTAATATACTAAGCTATTGAGCATTGGTGTAGCATCATATCCTAAAGATGTGGAGTACTCCAGCCAGAGAGTACTCTCCAAAAATTCTATACAAAACTGAGATAGTTACCTTGCAAAAAAACTTTGATTTGGACAATCAATCAAAAAGTATAGAAAGAGATATACTTCATCTTTTTTAGGGTAGGAGAAAAGATAGAACCTGATCATTGAATAGTATAGTCAATTATAAACAATCTTCATTGTGATCAATCTCAAACTATTTTCTTCTACTATTCTTGTTATCACACCAATTATTTTTTCCATTTTCTCATATCGATCATATGAAAAGGGCAGTTGAAATCATAGACCATTCAAACATTTGACTTGGTCTATTGTAGTAAATGTCATAACTTGTTTCTCATGCTCTCCAATATTAATAATAGATTTCTCCAAAATCAATTATTGTGACTTATGGAGTGTTATTCAATGGTATTTATTTTATATTACCTCGTTTGAATGCAAAGTGATCAACAATGTTGAATGATGGAAAATAGGAAAAATAAAAATAAAGTTAATTACAAATAGTTTACAGTTTCAGGAAGAAAACATTTCGGGTAAGTGAAAATTTTATTTAGGATGAAAATTCAAGTATTGTATTTATGGTTGAATTACTATAACACAAAATTCAATGCATGTCATGAATAATTTTTATGTTCTTACACTGAGAGAGAGTGTGTATGTTTTGGGGCTGATAAGGAGAGGCGAGAGGAGATAGAGATGTAGATGGAGGGGGAGAGAGGGAAGAAGAGAGAGGTAGAGTGAGGGAGGGAGGAAGAGATATAGATATGGAGAGAGAAGGGGAAGGGATAGAGAGAGGGAGAAGAAAAGGGAGGGAGAGAGAGAGAAAGAAAGATACAAAGAGAAAGTGTGTGTGTTTGGGGAGGTATGATAGAGAGTCAAAGAAGGAGAGACAATGGGAGATAGTTTATAAATGGAGGGGTCAAAGATGTGCTTACATTGAAATAAATTCATGCTATTAATCTAATTGCTTTGAAATTAATGTACATCGTACATCTAGTTGCATCAAATCAGAAATTGACATCTACACTAAAATCAAAACATTTAGTGAAAACATTCAAATGGATTAGAAATCAACATCTACAGTGAAATCAATGCATCTAGTGAAAGCAATCAAATAGGATTACAAATCAATATCTACATTGAAACCAATGCATTGTTATGTAACCAGCTCACAAAATAGAAGAAAAGATAGATCAACGACTTCAAAATTAGCCTCTTCAAGGGGGAAACCTCCTTTACATTACACAAATGAACAATTCTTGGATGATACAAATGACAAGACCTCCTTTCTATATATACAAGTCTCAGCGGTCATAATATAATCAGAGCCGACATAACGATAATAATGTAAGGGAACAATAATAACAATAGTGAGTTTCTATGGTGCACAATAATAACAATATGGGGACTACATGAGCACAATAATATAATAAGGGGGTTGCACTAATAACAATTAGGGGTTACACTAGTAGTATAGGGACCTAACATGCATCCAGTGCAAGCAATCAAATAGGAGTAGAAATCAACATCTACACGGAAATAAATGAAACTAGTGCAATCTATTAAATAATATTAAAAATCGAAATCTAAATTTAAATCAAGGAATCTAGTGCAAGTGATAAAATTGGATTAGAAATCAACAGCTACACTGAAATCAATACATCTATTTTAGTGAAAAACAAAAATATTCATGACTTTATAAATCTAACTTATATGTTTGTATTTATCTCTATTTGTCTCTTTCCTCTTCCCTCATTGTGTGTCTCTTTATTCTTACCTCTCTCTCCCCCTTCTAATATGTGTTTATCTACTTCCCTCTCTTATTCTCTCTCTCCCCTCCCTCTCTCCCCCTTCTTCTTCTCTCTCTCTCTCTCTTCCTCTTTTATCTTCTCTCTCTTCCCTTCTTCCTCTACCATCTAATATCTATACCTCCCTCCATCTCTCCATATTTGTCTCTCTATATCACCCCCCTAAACACATGTCACATACTCTCTCTCCATATCTATCTCTCTTCCTCCCTCCCTCTCTTTGTCTCTCTATTCTTCCCTCTTTTCCCCTCCATTTATATCTCTATCTCACATTATCTCTCCTTCTTTAACTCTCTATATTGGCCCACAAACATATAATATATCTCTATATATATCTATCTATCTCTCCCTATTCCTCTCTCTCTTTCTCTCTATCTATCTATCTATATATCTCTCCATATCTATCTCTCTTCCTCCCTCCCTCTCTTTGTATCTTTCCTCTTCCCTCTTTGTCCCCTCCATCTATATCTATATTGCCCTTTTGTCTCTCCTTCTTGGCCTCTCTTATATCACTCCCTAAAACCTACTCTCACTCTCTCTCTCTTCTCCTCTCTCTCTCTTCCCCTTGTCTCTCTCTCCCACTTCTCTCTCCATGTCTATCTCTCTTCCTCCCTCCATCTCTTTTCCTCTCTCTTCTTACCTCCCCGCCCCCCCATCCCATCTATATCGTTATCTCCCCTTTTCTCTACTCCTTTGTCTCTCATTATCACCCCAAAAACATACATGCTCTCTCCATAATCTATCTATCTCTCTCTCCCTCCCTCTTCCTCTCCTTCTCTCTCTTCCCCTTCTCTCTTTTTCTCTCTCTTCCCCTTGTCTTCCTCTCTATCTCTTCCTTGTTTTTCTTCTCTCTTACTCAATGCCCCGCCATCTATCCCTTATCACTCCCATCCCTCCACATTTCTCTCTCTATGTATTTCTTCTTCCCTCCCTCTCTCACCCCATACAACTCCCTCTCTCTCCCATTTTCTCTCTTAAGTCCTCTCTCTCCCTTTCTCTCCCACCTCCCTTTGTCTTTGCCCCCATCACACAGACTCTCTCTCCACCCTTCATCAATATCTCCCTCTCTCTCTTTCCTTCTCTTTCACCCCTCCATATCTCTGTCTCCCTCTCTCTCTCTCTTACTATCTCTATCCTCTCCTTTTATCTCTCTTCCCTCATCTCATATCTCCATAATTTTGTCTTCATCTCTCCCTTGTTACTCCCTCTCCCTATCCACCTCTATATGTCAATGTATTTGGTTTTCCCTCCCTCTCTCTTCTCCCTCCTCTCTCTTTCTTCCTCTCTCTCCCTCTCTCTCCTACTTTTGTCTCTCTCTCCCCCACTCCGTTCCCCCTCCATATCACTCTCTCTCTCTCTCGCTCTTAAATTTGATCTCAATGTATTGTATTTAAGAAAGTATCTAAATTAAAAAAATGTAATTGGTCGTAAAATATTAAACCTATCATGTTAAAGAAAATACAATAATAATAAAATTAAAATAATCATGCACTATATTTCCTCTAGAATTGTTAGTCACTTTTATTTCTCTCTTTCCTTGAGTTCTTGGTTAAGATGCATTTATCCTGGTTCTTTATAATATTATTTATATTAATAAATTCACATATGTATATATAAAAATTATTCTCCTTTTTAATTTATTAAAACCTCGATTTAATCTCTATGGGAATATTTTTGGTAGTTTTGAGGATGGAAGGTTTAGATATACCTCCAAATAATTATCTCTAAGAGGCTATTTTTTAAGTCATTGATCTATCTTATTCTTCTATTTTGTGAGTTGGTTGCATAACAATTGGTATCAGAGCTTTGGATTCCATAGTTTCACTACTTCAAACAGGTCATCATGGAATTTTTACTATACCTTTCTTTCTACGAATCTTTCGAATTTGAAATTAAAACCCATTTGAGCCAAAATAATGATGAAACTTGGGATCACATTTCAGATCTTGTCTCTATATAGTTTCAGAGATATGAACTGACGAAGTTACCATTTTTGTAGGCTCCCAAATTCGATCTCAAACAGGTCACCGTGGGAAAATAGTTATAATGTTTTCTCTGAGGATCGGTTTGAAATTTCGTAAATGGTTAGAGAAAGAGGATGAGCTTTAATTTTATATATATCATCTGTATATCTAAAGGTCAAAATACTGATACGTGGAACTTTGTACAAGTTTTCTCTACTCAACTAAACTATAATCAGGTCATCATGGGAGATTTGACATAACTCTTTCTTGGAGAATCAAATATAGATCAGACTTGTGGGGTTAGAAACAGGACACAGAGTGCTATCAAGAGAAGAAATTACAGACCTTGAACATCCGAAATTACAAATATACATCAAATTCAATATCGAGCTCCTACAAAGAGAAAAGATGTGTGTAGTCTTCTTAAAAAAATTTCATAGGTTTGGTTTGAAAATTTTTTGTTTGAAGTGATTCAAAGGGCATGGTGATGCATATTTATCATTAATTAATGCCTTGAAGGAAGAAAATAGAAACACCTAGTAAGAAACCTGAAATCTCTAGCATGACTCATGAAGAAGAGGAAAAAAAGAAACATGATATATCAAAATTACGAGATCAAGTGCAATAAATTTCATTCTCACAAAAAGTAACAAAAGCTAAGGTGGATGGTTTAAAGCAAGGTGTGGAAGCTATGATGAATGGCATGGAAGCTAATATGGATGGCGTGGAAGCTAATATGGATGGTTTAGAAGTAAAAATTGAATATTTGAAGAAATACATGGAAGGTTTGAAAGGAGGTTTGGCAAAGTTACTACAAAAAATGATTCCTAATGGCAAAAAGGTAGTAGAGGAAACTCATGATGAGAATAAAAGAAATGGTAGTCATGATTTCATAAACTCTAATGTTGTATTGAAGAACCACCATGTTCCAAAGATCGATATGAGGAATTTTGATGGCAAGGGTCCTCTAACATGGATACTTCAGATGGAGCAATATTGTGAACTCCATAATGTGTAAAACAAACAAAAGGTATGCATTACGACTATATATTTGGAACCTAATCAGTTTGTATGGTATCGATGTCTTTTCTCTCATAAACAAATTGTCACTTGGGAAATTTTTATGGAAGAAATGATAGCACATTATGAGAATAAAAAAAGAAACAATTTTTTAGCCAATTGATAAATGTCAAACAAAAGGGCTTAATGGTGGAGCACATTGAGGACTTCCAAAAATTGAATATAAGGGTAAAAGATACTCTAGATGAGAATAGGGTTGATGTGTTCATAGAGATTTTAAAATATAACATCCAACATGAGGTTCTCCCTTGGGAACTTGATTCATTGGAGAAGGCATTCAATTTCACAAAAAAATGGAAAAAATTATGGAACAAGGAAGTCTGATAATCACAACTATAAAGATGGAAGTGTTGTTTCCCCTAGCCTTCCACAACCTACAAGGTTGACACCACAATAATTGGAATGAAAAAGAGTAAAAGGGCTTTGTTACAGTTTTGATAGCAAATACACTAAAGTTCATAACTGTGCTAAAAAGAAATTATTTTACATAGATTGTGAAGAGGAAGAAGAAAAGGAACAAGAAACATCAAAAAAAGAGGATACACACCAAGAAAAAAACCCTTGAGAAAGAAGAAATGAATCTGACCATATTTTGTAATGAATTAGCTAGAATTTCCACTCCTTAAACTATCAATATAGAAGGACATATCAAGAATAAAAAGGTAATAGTGTTGATTGATTCGGGCAATACCCATAATTTTATTCATTGTAAGATAGTGAAGGAATTGAATTGCTTCCTATATCCAGCACTTGAGTGTCAAGTGATGGTTACAAATGGAGGAACCATAAATTTCTCTGGAAAGTGCCATAATATCAACCTATCCATGGGAGAATATGTGTTGAATAGTCCAATGCTTTCCATTTCAATGGGTGGTGTTGATTTTGTACTAGGAGTCCAATTGCTACAATCTTTAGGTACGATAGCTTTTAATTTTCAAGAACTTTTCTTGAATTTTTTTTCAGAAGGAAAGGAAGTTGAATTAAGCGGTATCGTAGGGAAACCAGGAAATATAATCAGCTCTAATGGCATGACAAAGCTTCATAATAAATAACAACATGGCATAATTGCACAATTATGTTCACTAGAGCTTCCCACGTCGAAATCATCTATTTCTCCATATCTCCAAAAAGTGTTGGACAATCATCCTAAGGTATTTGAGACTCGCAAAGGCCTCCCAGCTATTCGTGATCATGTTAGCTCCCTATAATATTAGTGATCCCCCAATTACTATTGTTGTTGTCCCTTATTTTTATTACTGTGCCCCTATTGTCCCCATATTGTTCTTATTGTACCCCATAGAATCCATCTATTGTTATTTTTATGCCTTTATATTATTATTGTTAGGTCGGCTTGGTTATATTGTGACCCTGTAGACTCCTATATATAGAAATGAGGTTTTTTCATTTGAATCATCTAAGAATTGTTCATTTGTGTAATGTAAAGGAGGTTTCCCCCTTGAAGAGGCTTATTTCTAAGGTGTTCATCTATCATTTTCTATCTTTTCTGAGTTGGTTTCATAACATCTGGTATTAGAGCTTTAGATTCTAGGGTTTCACTGCTCCAAATAGGTCATCGTACCATTTTTGTTATAGCTTTTTTCTGCGACGTTTCAAAAGCTAAAAAAAAAATTGTTTGGGCTGAAATAATTTTGAACTTCAGGTCCAAATTTCAGAGCTTTTCTCACTATATTTGTGGAGATATGATCTGAGGAATTTAGCATTTTTGCAAACTCAAGAATTACATTCCAAATAGGTGACCTCAGGAAAATCATCATAACTTTTTTTTTTAGCATCAGATTGAAATCTTGTAAGAAGTTTCAGAAAGAGGATGGCCTCTAGTTTTTTTTGTATCAGTTTCAGGTACTAAGGTCGAAACAGTGACACGTGGCACATCGTACAATTTCACTCAATTGAACTAGTCTATAATTAGGTCATCGTGGGAGATTTGGCATAATTCTTCTGTGGAGAATCCAATTTTGATTAGACTGGTGGCATTGGAAAGAGGACGCAGAGGGCTACTATAGGTCATGATTTCAGAACTGGGAGATCCAAAATTACAGAGGTACATCAGATTCAATATCGAGCTCCTACAAGTGAAAAAATGTGTGTTTTTTTTTAATTTTTGCATAAGCTTGGTTTGAAAAATTAGTTTGAAGGAATTCAAAGGGCATAGTGAAGCATTATTATTCGTAATTGATGCCTCGAAGAAAGAAAATGGAAACACCTAATAAGCAACTTGAAAGCTCTAGCATGAATCATGAGGAAGAGGAAGAAATGCAGCATGATATAACAATATTACAAAACCAAGTGCAACAAATTTCACTCATGTAAAAGGTAACAAAAAATAATATGGATGGTTTAAAGAAACACGTAGAAGCTAAGATGGATGGTTTAAATAAAGGTGTAGAAGCTAATACGAATGACTTGGAAGCTAATATGGACGGCATGGAAGATAAGATGGATGGCATGGACACTAAGATGAATGGCATGGATGATAAGATGGAAGAATTGAAGATAAATTTGAATAAGATGCTACAAGAAATGGTCACTAATGGTGAAAGGGTAGTAAAGGAAACTCATGATGAGAAAAAAATAAATGTTAATCATGATTTCATAGACTCTAATGTTGGATTGAAGACCCACCATGTTCCAAAAATCGATATGAGGAAGTTTGATGGCAAGGATCCTGGAACATGGATACTATAGATGGAGCAATTTTTCGATTTTCATAATGTGCAAAACACAAAAGAGGTACGTATTGCAACTTTAATCAGTTTGTATGGTATCGATGGCTCTATTCTCGTAAACAAATTGTGACTTAGGAAATTTTTACATAATAAATGACCGCACATTATGAGGATACAAAAAGCAGTA
>APFE030207741.1:4884-29127 GCA_000404065.3 Pinus taeda
CCTGAGATCGCCCCCAAGATGATTGAAGTGCTCAACTACAGGACAAGTTCCCAGCTGGTGAGAATGGGAATTGGAAACAGGACTGAAACAATCTCTTTAATCAAAAGAGTCCTGACAATGAGGAACCTAATTCAGACCCTGGACAGAAGAATCCAAGATATGCAAGCTGACATAAACAAATTCCAGAATAGGTTCTTGGCTCGGTAGGACAGAGGGCTCCCCAGCTTGTTAGAATCGGGGAAGTTACTCTCACATGACAAGTATGTCAAGAGAGTAAGCAGTTTTGCAGCAATACAGATTGCTGAGGCACCAAGTGCATCTTCAGGATCAGGCCCAGTAACAAGGCAAATTCTTTTTGAAAGATTAGATAATTTTTTTTTTATTAAGAATGAAGTCACACACTTATTTGATGAGCCCCCTCACTTCTATAAATTTACAGAGGCTGATGAGACCCTGGGGTAAATTTTGAAACAGCAGCTGCCTCCTCCAGACACATGGCAGGAATTAATAGGATTGCTTTTGAATCGAAGTTAAATAATCACATCTTTCTCTTCAACAAAAGGTTTGTATTACATACAAATCTGGACAAAAGATACATCAGCAGGTATGAAGATGCTGAGCCAACTCAGCATAGGTACTCGGCCGCAACAACAGCATCAGCAAGCACAGGTGGTAGGGCCAAGAAGACACAGAAAAGTAACAGCTGCACAGCAAGTCATTCAGCAGTTATGATTAAGCCGCTCAACCGACTCCGTGAGCCCCAAAGGTCAATATTACTTTGACGGGAGTTAAGAGCTTTTATAACTCATTTAAGATTGTAATTACTTCTCACCTACAAGCCATGTACGAGTGTAAGAAGATATTTTCTTCTCAGATGACTTAATGCCTGAGATATTTTTGTAATCAGACTTCTATATATTCCCCCTAGCATTTGTTAGCAGGGGTTGGACTCTGGATGTATGAAATCTCTTGAGAGCTATTCTGTGATTCCTCTATTGTAAATCTTCAGACAGCTAATACAAAGATGATGGGATTTCTAAAAGCATTGTGTTTTTGATGTCTGGCTCGTGTATGGCTGAAAGTTGCAGGATTCCTGTGTATTCCATGGCTCAATAAGTTTTATTGTTACTCTTTGTTATATATATGTTCATTATACTTTCATATATCTTCCATGTTTTCTATGTACTCAATATCTAAGTAGCAAGGAAAAAGAATAGTCTCAGGACTTAATCATTGATTACCCTGAGCTCAATCTAAGCTATTTCATATGTTTTCTTCAGTTATGGTAATGAAAGAGTAATTCTTAAGTGCTACCTTTCACACCATATCATCACAGTAATCTATTTGTTTTAGGAATTCAAGTAATTGCTCCTAATTAATAGACCTCTCTCCCACTACCCAGCTCAATAAGGAATTCTTAATGCTCTTTGCTAGTTGTTTGCACATCACCCTCTCAAATTTACAGTTTGTTTTATGAAATACAAACAGGCCCTGTAATCCCAGCAACACTTAATCCAGGACCTCAAGAAAGCAACTGCTACAGACCCCATTGCCCAATGGATTAGTTTCACCTATAGAGAACACTCTAAAAGATATCAAAATCATCCTCCCAACCAAACACAAAAAACAATCAAACATTCACTTCATAACTAGCCTAAAAATTTCATTAGAACAGTGACAAATCATAAAGAGAGAGCCCTCTCTGATTACAGCTTGGCTAGAAGTTGTAATCCAAAGATTGGTTAGTGGTTACCCCGACCGTATTCCCTTAGAGTCAAAGGGAACAACCTGGGTGTTAACAGATGGCCCTCCTTCTAGCGCCAAAAATGTTGATGCACCAAAAATCGTTGTATCAACATTGGGGATAACCACCCGGTCCGGACCTTAATACAACTCGTTTTCCATTTGGGATGGTGGCTCCGACTGGATATAATGGGACCCGTTTCCCAATAATGAATAAAAGGGGTGGATGAGAAATTGGTTATCTAATCTAATGATAGGCGAATAACTTAATCTATCAGCAAAATAAAAGAACTATTGCTAATCCTGGGAACTATTATTCTTTGGAAATGTAGCATTTGATGATCTTTGTCTATTGATAGGCATATAGATGACTCTATCAAATAAACATAGATATTTATTCATTCAAATATTACTTTATTTAAATAGTTAAACAAAGTGATTAACACAATATTGCTACACTTATCATTTATATCATCGATACATACATGATTAGAAGAAAAGCACACTCTAAACGTCCAATAGTTGAAAGAATAAAGAATGTTGTTAAAACACATATATATATCCGATAATAGCAAGAGCGATCAAATGACAATTCATATAAAAAGAATGAGTTCAGACATAGATAATATTACCATATGAGCTGCTTATCACTCCCAATATCAATCGCTATTTGAAATTCTTCTTCCAACGCAGAGATACTTTCAAACAAAGACAGTAGTGCACATTCGCATAAAAGCTTCTTTGCCAAAATCAGAATGATTGGTCCAGTTTTATAAAAGAATATCCCTGAAGTACAATAGTGCAACTTCAGGTTTTAATTCATATACAAAACTTTACGACCCTTTCTAAATACATGAAAGGGTCTATAAATACTAAACTAAGCTAACTATCTATGAAACTGAAATCCTACTTAATTGGTATCAATTGATTTTAAATATCCCCTTCATAGCAATCTGGCAGTCGGCGGCATGAATCATCATTCAGATTGTTTGCCTTTAAACCTGAGCTGACTTATCGCAAGCATTGGCTCCACTTCGGGTGGTCTGTTGAGGCGAGAATTGAGTTGGGCGGCATAGGTGGCATCTTGAATATCAGGAATGATATACCCGATTGCATCTGTAAGGCATTTGAGGGCGGCTCTCTGGCTGTGTGGTTTGACTTAAAAGAACCAATACGTTTCCCATGTCAAACTGTAAATTCCTGCGATTAATCTTCCATTTTTCTCTAGTTCTGGGTAACATGACTGCTCCAATGTTTTTGCTGCTGTCAATTTGCCTGGAGTACATTGAGAGATCATGTTAGACAAGTAAAGAGTATTATTAACCAATTCAACCAAATTACTAGTGGTTGATTTGCATCTTGAAATTGCTCTTTCTGCTTTCATTAACTAAGATTGCCATTCTGTAAATAATATCTCTTTATGCGATTCTAAAACCTTTGGTAAATTAGCCGCCTGTCCCTGATCGGTATCTTGCCATTCAAGAAAATTGGTTAATGTTTCTTCGGCTTGATCCAAGTCTGTTCTAGCTTTTTCCAATTTCTCACTTATTGATGTCGTTAAATCGCATAATGGTTCCGCCTGGGCGATTTGTTGACATAAAAGCTTTATCTAATTTATCAATGCTTTGTTTATCTGTAATGCCTCTACTCTGAATTCATATATCTGTGTAAGTTTCTTTGTTTTCTCTAGCTGGGCTGATAGTTGAGCAATCTACTCATCTTTTGACTTCAGCATTTGTTCATTCGATGCTTTTAGTTGCGCCAATGCCTCAGATAGCTCTTTCTGATTTTGAACTGCGCTGTCATCAATCCTTTGTTTCTCTTCCTGGAATTGTTTAGTCAATTGATTATTTATTTGTTGTTGTACTACCAATTGTTGTTCTGCCTGCTCCGCCTTTTGTTGTGCTTCTGATAATTGCGCTTGTAGTGAAAAGATCTCCTGGTCTTTTGTTTTCAATAAACTGCTCACCTCTGATGCCTTGTCTATTATCGTCGCCGAATAGGCTCCAGCATATTGTGATAGTTTTGTTAAATCATCAGAGGGGTCAAATTCCTCTTTCCAAAGCACATTGCTCGTCACTGTTTGTTCTGGGAATAGGGAAGGTTGATCAGTCCTTCTCCTCTTCCTCTGTCGTTTTACCACAGCTTTGTGTCTTGGGCTATAGAAGACATCTAAGGGAGGAATTTCTTCTATTTGCAAAATAACCTGATCGGAAGGATCCTTTGGGATTATCTCTACTTCTTTAGAACTGGGTAGGACGTTGGTTTCCCCTGGAATCTGTTTTGAAGTTGCCTCTTGTGTATTAGCCTCTTTTGATGTCTCGTCATCTTTAGAGCACTCAAGATTACCGATAATTGAATTGAATTGCTGCCATTCCTAGAGCAATTTCGGGTCAATTTGAGTATTTACATTCATATTTATGCTGCTCTGTTCCTGCTCTTTCGTCTGGGTCTCCTCTTGTCTTTTCTTATGCACTTCTTCCTATTCCTTTGATGTAACAGGAGGTTCCTTAATAAGTCGCTGCTTAGGCTCGCTTGATTCTGTTGTTGGGGTTGTCGGTAACAGATCTAGAGGCAGAGTTTGCAACCTCTGTTCTCTAAGTCTGTTGAATTCAACTAATCCTTCATCTTTGTATTCGATTATAGCCAGCGATTTAACTTGGTGCATTGACTCGGCTGATGAGAACAGGTCATCAAACTTATCTTCTTTATGTTCAAACTTGGTCAATTTGGCCTGTTCAAGTGCATTATAGGCGATTTTGCATGGATAGAATCGCCTACTAGGGAGAGTTGCTAGAGTTAATGACTTTATTTTTTCAGATTCTTTCTCTGCATGTTTGAAATCATGTAGAGTGTAGATACCACATCTCAGGGGAAAAGAAGGCCAGACCTATTTCTTATTTTTCTTTAGAGTTTGTGTAACTCCTTCGGAGGTAATCTGATAGGCTATCTCCCTGGCCAGCAGTTTATCAGGTATGTACAAAGGAAGAACGTGAGGTTTGGCTTGACTGCCGAAAATTCTTATATAAGTAAACTTCTCCTCTCCGAACCAACTTCCTATTGATGTCAAATCAATCCCTGCTTAGTAGGAAATCTTAGGGGTAGGCTTATTAAAAATAGAATGATGAATGGGTAACATAAAGTCGTTGCAGATTTGGTATAAATGGTGCTTGTAGTAAGTTTTCCACAACTTCTGATGGTATATGTGAATGGGTGTGGGGTCTTACGAAGTCCACCTCCATCCGAGCACAGGAAATTCAGATTTAAAACACAGGACGTCTAATATATAGGCACTGTAGTAGAATGGAGGAATAAGCCTTTCAGTGATGCGGGATTTGGTTCTAAAATCAAGAACTGCGGTTGCTAGCTTATCAGACAGTATAGTTGCCCAATCCATTATTTCACCATTACATGCCACTTCCATCAAGGGAACCATTTCTATAGTAAAATTAGCGGAATCATGCAACCCCCACAACCTACACATCATTATCCCAGCATAACAATAAGGAGAGCATAGAGAATCAACCGAGTACTTACCCGAAGATTCATGCTTTTGTTTTGCTGGATTTTGCCTCCATTCCCGAATGGGTTCGGATTCAGTTTCGTTCTCATCTTGGAATTTCTTTAGAAATGTCGTGTTGTAATTCTTCTCTGGCACAGGCAAATGATACATTTGCCTCAAATCATCAGATTGAAATGAACCGAATATTCTCCCATCTCTAGTGCTAAAGGTTCTGTCTGTGATTGGGATTTCCTCAATTGCCCATCTCACTACATCCGTATATGGGAGAATTTGTTCCCGAGCTGCTATCCGATGAAGGAAAGAGTTGGCTAAGTCCTTTAGAGTAGCATCAGATTTTCGAGTGCTATCTGCTGAGGCTTGTACTACTGTCTTCTCTGGTTCTTCGGCTTCAATCAAATTATAGGTACCTTCCCAAGTAGTTTTGCCGAGTCCTAGACATGTAGTATCCGATATCAATCCTTTCTTTTTAGTTCCTAGATCAGCGATGAATTGTCTTGTGGTCGGCGAAGCGGAAGCGATTGCAGTTTTCTTAGACTTCTTCCCCATTCTGCTTGAATTCATTACTTCGGAAGAGTTCTACACAGGAATGACAATGAACGTAATACAGAAAATTGATAGCGTAAAACCGAATATGAGGGATATATATTGATCAATGCATGACGAATGATTAACTTAAGGTGGCCTCGGATACAATCTGTGAAAAGATTTTTAGGCTTACTGTTTCATTAAATGGCCATTAAGACCTGTCAATCCTTTAAATGCCCATCATATCGATTATTGGCCGAATGATTTGTTTAAGTGTGCCTTGGATGTTTTGGCGGTTGAACGCAGATGAATGACTGTTTGGAAGATAAGGCTTTTAATACGAATTAATCGTAATAAACCCGCTTTAAGATTTCTTTGAAATTCACGTTTTTGGCTTTATCGCAATCGGGCGTCGGGGAAATCTTAAATCGTTATATTGGTTCCATTTGGAATCCCCGATCGCTGATAGCGATATCGCATCGCATCGGGAGAATTAATCTGGGCACTTTGAAAAGCATGCATGGTAAATCCCCGATTACCGATAGCGATATCGCATCGCATCAGGGTGAAAGGAATTTTATTGTGCCAACTTATTATTGCCGATATCCGATAGCCTATTGCGAGTTGTCGCGTCGGAGAAAACCAATGGGTCTTTAAGTTATGCCTCCTTTGCCATTGCGATATGCGATCTTGCGATCGCTTTATCGCAATGATAAAAGATTAATCATTTATATATATATATAATTCCTTTAATTGGTTTATCAAAAAGGTTTTGTAATGTTTTTATTTTGTTTTTGGACCCTTCTGAGTAACACTAAGTTGATACCAATTAAAATTAAAAGGGACCCATTTCACATTATAGTTTTGAGAATAATAATGATATGAAATGGGGGGTTGTTGTAGAGCACAACACCTTCGCGATCTATTATAAATTCCTGCGCGCATCCCTAACCAGGGGCTGAGATGCTTTCACGTTGTTATGGCAGCGATCTGTGCTATTTCCCCAAGTTACACTGTGTATCTTACTTATCCTCTTATAGATTTTAGTCAATTTCACGTAAATAGATACTTTAACTCACATTCACTTAATATACACAGTTATATATGTTCACGCACCATATAGACAATAGAAATGCAATTTATACCCAATATATTCGATATAGAAAAATTGAAAATAAATACACATAATTGATGTAAAACTTCTCTTTATTAATGCTTCAACAGTTACAGACTCAACTTGCCCTGCGCACTCAGCTGCAGGGGTTTACGCACTCAACTACGGACTACTAGGCCTCTGTGCACTCAGCTACAGAGCCTTCTCCTATTCTACGACCCAAAGACTTGACTTTACCCTTAGATCTTCCGCTATGCTTCTATTCCATCATCATCAGTTCCTTCCTTTACAACTTGGAGCCTTGATCTATTTATACAATCCCTTGGTCGGTGAACCATGGGTAGATCTCTTTAGCCGAAATTACATTACAAAATTAAGGGCAAGCAACCCTATGACTCATTTACAAGCTACGTGCTTTGCACCCACAGGATCCAGAGTCTTTACATCAAATATACAATTTATGACCAAAATCTAGGCTATTAGCCCCAAAACTTCCCTTAGGGGATCCCGCGCCCAACAGGCCCCCAAAACAAACATCGTGACTCGCCCTCGAGTCACTCTATTGGTGTGAAGATCTTTGCGCAAAGACCTCCCAACTCTGCCTGGATTGCTGCAAGGTCAGCAACGTACTGAACTGCCGCCTACTGTACTTCCTGGATGCGTTGTCCAGAAACCACGGTAGCTGAACTACTTCCCTGAACTTGTTCCTGTGTGCCTTGCATCTGCGTGAGCTTTGCTTCAATAGAGACTGTAATGACGAATGCCCCATCAATCCATGGTTGTACGCGTGCCTTCAAAACGGCTTCCTTGTGTTGAGCAGCATCCCCCTGCTCCTTGAGCACTTTTTCCTGCTGCATCCACACAAGCCTTTGTGTAAGGGCAACCGTTTGTGCGGTCCCTTTTATCTCATCATATTTCTGCTATAGATCACACATCTCTATTTCTAAGCGTTGTATGTTCGGGTCCTCCTGCAAAGTGGTGAGAACCTTGAATTAGCCTAGTTCAGTCTTTCACTACGCTTTTGACCTCTGTTATGGCCACTGTAATCGTGTTGGTACATTGTTCCTTAACCTCCGGTGGTGTTGAAGGTTGCGCCTTCAAATTTAGCTCGGCTAACTAAAGGTTCAGCTCTAGTTGAACCTTAACCATCTCTTCCTTCGCCTCGCGCACCCTTGCTGCTAGTTTCTAGATGCGTGCTTCCGCTAGTTCCTCTACTTGGATGGCCAGCTCTAGGACCATCTGGTAGGCTTCCTCAACCACCTATACCAGCTGTATGTTCTACACCACTACCTCATCGCACCACAGGCTCAACTTTTTGATGTTAATGCATTGCTCACTCATGACCTAGAGTGCATGACCCTCCCTGGCTCGCAGTTCTGTAGTCACTCCATCCTGCAAAACATAGAGCATCTCCCGAGGGAGCGCAGCCATATTTATCTCAACTCCCTTCAATGCACTGACCATAGGCTTGTCAGCCTCATTTCTGTAACCAATGCTCCTTCTCGCAGCACTATAGTGTTTGTCATGCGGGCGCACAGCATTTCCTTAGTCTTTGTCATGCCTAGTGTGAGGTTGGTTGACACAGTACTAGCCTATGGAGTGCACACCTGCAACTCCTGTATTTGCACTCGGAGTACCCCCAACACTGTCTGGTGTTCCTCCACAAACTATTGGAGGGCCTCCGCGGTGATGTCCCATATTGTCTCCCCAATGTCATGGAGATCCCCCTCAGTGAGGGTGATCAGGTCGAACGAAGTCTTTGAGGCCTTCGACTTCTTCCGCAGCCCCACCTGCTCTCTCGAGCACTGTCGCTTTAGCTGTGTGGATGCTATATGTGGGTCCACTCCACCTTCCTCTGTTTTTGTCTCTTATTCTAGCGAAGATGACTTTTCTCCCTCGCACTCCTTCTCAGTTTCCTTTTGCTACCTTCGCAGCATCCTGCGCCTCCTGCGCCTTGGCTACTACTGCTTCATTCCTTCTTTTCTCTGACAACTACACCATCCATAGTTTTTTCTCCTCCTTCTTCCTCTGTGCAGCAGACTTCTCTACTTCCACCACAGAGGTGGCAAGAGCGCACCACTCCGATAGCCACGACTCAAGGATGGCAAATATGACATCGTCTGTCACTAGATAAGGTAGCTCCTTCCATGCCTTCGCGGGGTCCTTCCTTGCCCTGATGTACACGTGACGAAAGTCCACCTTGAACTCCACGAAGCTCTATGGATTGTTATAGACCGTGGGCGATAACCATGGCTTGCGGTTAATCCCCATTCTGATGTTCATCTCCATGAAGACCCAGAATATCTTGATGTCTCTGATCCTCTATGCATCTCTAGTTGCCCACAGTGAAACGTACTTTTCTGCCTCTAGAAGATACTATGAAATCATTGGGAAGTGGATATCCTCGGGCAATTCCCAAGCCACCAGCACTATGGACAACAAAAGCCATGCATAGTGGAAAGCCTTCCCCTGCTCCTGCACCTCGCGGCACCAGGAACTCTCTGCACAAGTAATCCGCCCAATTAAACTGGGCCCCCTCTGCGCACTGTGTGGAAAGTGCAACCATCAACGCGGGCACCTCATCCGCGCGGCAATTCCACATAACTTTCCTAGCCAATATTTGCGTCGCAACTTTGACCGCAGCGTTATTGATACTAGAGATCGTGTACCCTCTCTTTTTCTTTTCCAACTTGAACTTCTTCTTCATGGCCTCCGCGATGGCCAAATCATCACTTTTACCCTCGGATCTGTTCATTGGATCCTCCCCTTTGCAAGGGAGATGGGTAATTCTGTGAATCAAATGATCCGTGATGGGGATGGGCTCCTCTGGCCACAAACACCCATCATGTACCAGGTAGAGCAGTTGCCTGCTGATGAAAATAGTCACTGGGGCGCTATGGTAATGCGACACGCAGAGAAGTTTTAACAATCCTGATTTCTCTACACCTCGCAACCACTACCGCAGATCCAACTCTATAACTCTCGGCGGTGTGTTTTTCTTCTGGCATATTAGCTGTGCAGTTTCCAAATGTGGGAATTTCTCATGGTCCACGAGATCCCAGTCTTCAAATTTTAAATCTGGCACTCGCCCCAAGTTCACTCCATCAAAAATGATGTCGTCAGTGAGCAGCAGGGTCTACAGAGATCTCTTGCTCTCATCTAGGTCCTTGGGCACCCTTGCTTTCCCCTTCCGCGAAGGAACATATGCGGGCAGCCTAGTCAGAGGGTCCGAACCCTGGGTTTCCACCTCCATCTCTATGTCCTCTTCCTCCTCTACCAGGATTTCTTCAAAGTCTTCCTCCCCCTCATCAGCTTCCAGTTGATAGCCTTCCCCTTTTCTTCCATAGTAAGTCTCGTTCTCAGTGGGTTTCTAGGGGACACACACATTAGTACCATATGTTGCTTGTCTATCTTAGGTCTTAGCGTGCTTGGCGATTTAGGGATTTTTGCCACTATCCTGGTACTTTCTGTGGCTTCTCCTACTATTATGGCCTGCGCGACCTCCTTAGTGGTTATTACTCCGGTATCCACGACTTCCTCAGGCGCTGCCATCATTCTCGTTAGAAGGTCCTACATTTCCTTCAGTAATGTTTCAAACACTGAGCTTGCTCTCAAAGCCACAAAGTTCGAAAGGTCCATACACAGTTGATAGCGCAATAGCTCAGTTCTCAAAATGGAAAGTGTTGTTCGCTGGACAGCCACCTGTAATTTATAGCGCCTTTTGGATTTGAATTTGACCGTTCCCCCCTTTTTCAGTCCATTAATGTTCCCTTGGCAACATATTTTCCTAAATCTAGCCCATAAAGTTCGCCTTAAATTCCTGCCAGCCATTCCATTTGGTCTCAAACCAAGCATCACATCATGAATAGTGTGTGTAACGGTCACTTTCCAACCAACCTGCGCTGTAGTGTAGCTAGCCTAGCATTGTCGTGGACCCTGTGACACTTCACTATTGCATGCAGTCCTAACATCGTGCAACTCCTGGGCAAAGTAGTTTATAGTCCCACGCCTCCTTTTAGCTACCTGCGGTGCTATGACTGTGCTTCCTGCAGCTAGTCAGATGGTTGGGCCACCTGTGTATGCCTTCAAATGACTGCCATTGAATTTTCGTGGGAAGAGTTCTCCATTTAACTTTACCAACTGCACCGCACCACCATCTGTGATCTCCTTAATAACATATGGTCCCAACCAATGCATTTTGAGCTTTCCTGGGAATTGATCAAACTTACTATCATATAGCAACACCAAATCATTCACCTTAAAGGTGCACAACTTAATATTTCAATCATTCCAGGCCTTTTGGCGCTGCTTCTATACTTGCTGGTGAAATCTAGCCAAAAACCATTCTTCTTCGAGCTCTTCCAACTGCGCGAGCCTCTCCTCCAGGGCTCCACGATCCGTCATACCTGTGAGCACCGCTATGCGCAGACTAGGCATGATATACTCCATATGCATTACTGCTTCTACTCCATAGACAAGCTGAAAAGGTGTCCGTCCCATCAGTTTCTTACATGTCATCTTATAAGCCCATAATACTGCGAGTACACGCAGATCCCAAGCACTTCACTGCGCATTACATACCTTGGTCAGCGCGTTGCACACCTTACTAAACGCTTCTGTGTGAATAACCTTCTATGCGATTTTCCTTCCTACGTACTGTCTTTCCAACATTAAGAGCCATTTGCTCATGTTATAGCTCTGATATGAAAATATAAGAAAATGCAAATAAACCCAAGAATGATAAGATCTGAATATAGATAAATGCTTCACTTTATTGACCAAAACCCTTAAGGTAGGGCAACACCATACATTCACTCCTTAAGGAAGGAGAACACTCCACAAGCCATATGTTTGTTCATACAATAATCCTTGACATCTCTCAATGGGGGGTCTCTAGCCTCTATATAGACCTCATACATAAAATACCATGGGTCATTACCATGGTTCCCTCAATACCATCTCTCTAATACCATGGGCTCATTACATTATTGCTAACTACTTGTGGTCCCTTACATGATACGGGTTAGCCACCTTATTTATTACTATGGCCTATCCCATTATTACATTATTCCCTTGGATACCTCCCTTTGTACCCCATATTATCCCCCCTAGGTATACTACGGCACATTTGTCCCCCCAACACATACTTATTGACCATACCTTTGTGAAGTTCATGTGCATCCGTGCAGGTTTTTTTTCCACATGCCTGCATCCACTCGGCCAGACTTGTGTGTGGATCATTTTGTCCATTGTATTTGTCTGTCAATCACACCCTAGGCTTCCCAAATTGTAACTGCATCATTCCCCTACACTCGCGCCAGTCGTCAAAGATCCCTTTGTGCGTACCCCACCACCTCGCGGGTGTAGCGCTCAGTACCCAATCCAAGGCCTGGAAGCATTGCTTTTCCGGCACCTCCCTTTCAAATTTATTCTTGAAGGTATCTACCTCACTTAGGCCATCATAAGTAGGTATTTCTCTTACCTCTGTTGATACATAGCGCAACGACCTTGTCATCATATTACAATTTAGTGTGGTTACCTCATGTAACTGATTCTGCCATCGCTCCGTCTCCTCATCTGAATCTGAAGTACAGGAGCTTTCGCACTCCCATGCAAGCCACCCATCTGTGGTGGGATTCAGCCAGTCTTGGTTCTACGTTGTTATCTTATAGATGCAGTCCAAGTCATCATCACTTTCATAGTCACGCACCGGCTCTGTGTAGCGCGATCCTAAAGCAGGGTCCAGGGGTATAACTACACGTAGTGACTTCTTTTCAAAAATCATTTTCCGCTTTTTCAGATTAATCACCCCATTCATGTTAGTGGCCCAATCAATTCCTAAGAGCGCGAGGTAGGGATTGCTATCATCAACAATCTCTATCACTTCAAAGTCTGCTAGAATGCTCGCTCCCTCAATATCCATAGCGATTCCCTGCAATCGCCCCATGGGTATTATCTTCTGCTGGTTCGCCATTCGCAACTAAATAGGAGACCATTGTAGCGTAGGTCTCCCCATTTGCTCCCATATCTGCTTCATCAGAACATTCACATCCGATCCTAAATCTAGAATTACTTTGTCCATCTCATATTCTCCAATCTATGCGGTCAGTCTCATTTCTCTTCCTATTCTTGTCTTATGTTTTCAGATCTTCCTAACTACGCATTTTTCTCCTGGTGCAATCCCAACGCATCTGTTAATGCGTTCCTGTAACCTTTTTACCACCTTACTGTCGTGCAGTAGCTTCATACATGTCTCCAAGAACGTTGTAAGCATGGATGGGTCCATCTCCGGCTCCGGTCTATCTTTGCTTCCTAAATTGGAGGCCTCCGTGAACCTCTTCTTGGCTTCCATGAAGGTTTCCCGAGCGCACTCCAATTCAAACTCTGCTTCTTTCGTTGGGGCTTTGTGAACCTAAGTACTATCCTTTGGTTGTTTTCCTTTGTCATCTCCCATCGCGATTCCACTTTAGAGCACAATGTTCACATTTGGACCTTCCTCGTGCAGCTCATACCTCATCATTTGTAGGTTCTGAGTCGGGGGAGGCGGTAGCGCTCCTTTGTCATGTATCCTAGCTATCAATGTAGGACAATCTTCGGTCTCATGATCAAACAAGTTTCAATACAAACATGATGGACATGTTGGGTTTGTACAATCACGGGCATAATGTACTAGCCCTCTACAATTGTAGCATATCAACTGTTTGCGACCTCTTCCAGGTCGTCCTCCACTTCGGCCTCATCCACGCCCATGAAATCATGTTCGCGCCACTCCTACATTCTATTCTAGGGGCCACGATTCGACTTGAACTTTGTAGGTGGGAGTTCTATCCATCATTAACTTATAGCTCCCACAAGTGCGTTCGTCATGTCCCACTGACCTACAAAAGTTACAAAACAATTGTTGCAAATTTTGTGTATACTTCTGTAACAAATGAAAATTGTTTGTAGCATGTTTTCCACCTATTCAACAAATCGTGCACCACAAGGCAGGCATCGCGCTAGGTCCTGCTTGTGCTTTTGGCCTTAATGACATTGTTCCTCCTCCCACGAGGTAATTTGCAAACACGGGCAGTGGTCCTTATCATGACCTTGACCCTTGCATTTTACGCACCACACCTCTTCACGCACTTCTGGTCGAGCTGTCGTATCCTGTTTTAGACTCTACATCTCAAGGCATTAATTTTTCAGCTGCACATGGATCTGCTAAACTCCTAGGTTAGGATCCTGCATTGGGGTCTCATGCAACCTCATCGCAATCTCTAAGGCCTCTGCCTAAGTCGTTAATTTCTGCTGTGATAGCGACCTCCTCAGATGTGGTGTTAGCGATGCTACAGACCATTCACGATGTTGCCCATCCATCATATTCATATTAGCTTCGCGAATCGTGCATTTCAGTCTCTGATCAAGCTTCGAAGGAGTCTCACCTGGTAGCATCGTGATTTCTTTTAATCCAATGATCGACTATGCTTCAGACTTTGGCTTGCTAAATTATCTATTTAGCGTTGCTTGGATATCCGTGATTCCCACATTTGGATTATCATTGGAGTGCTTAATATACCAGGTCAGCGCGTAGTCCTGCAGGGCACTAACTAGTGCCACTTTATTTATATTGTCATCTGTAACTCCTTGTGCTTCCCATACGGCTCTTACAATGAACCAAAATTGGTCTGGATCCTCATTTCCCACTCCCTTGAACACAAGCAACTTTATCGTGCTTGTCATATTGAATCGCGGTGGTGGCGGAGGTGGTACGGGTGAAGATGGAGGTGATGGTAGCAAAGCTAGTGGTGGTGTGGGTGGGGGTGGTATTCACGGAATTATTTGCCTTATCATATGGATCGCACTTCACAGCGAGACCTTTGTGAGTTCTTCCTCGTCCCCTCGCGGAGGTGAAATCAAGGGGCTATTTTCTGGTCCCTTGCTTCCTTCATTCCTATAGTATTTTCCACTTCACGTAGCCCTGAACATCAAGGTAATTACATAACCCTCTTTTCACATAATAATATTTTTATCCAATTATTCAGAGACTTTACGTACTTACCTCGCGGTCCTTTGAGAAAGCGTCGCTCTGCCTCGCTATAGCTGACTGAGGTGTCGACCGCAAACTCAATAATGAATCCTCCTATAATCCAATTGAGCCAATGATCAACGGCGCACATGATCTTATCCTCCGATGCTTCCAACCTTTGTACTAATTCTGGGGTCCACACAATAGAACTGTCGAGTTTCCACCTTCCTTGGTTATTTGCTAGCTTCGCAATCCACTCGTACAGCTCAGTAGGGAAAGACATGAAGAAAATTTCATGGATCTCTATGTATAGGTAGCAGTTTAACCACTCTTCTTTTGTCAGTTGTGAGTTCCTGTTCTCCTGCGCCACGAACTCGTGAATTCTTCTGTACAACCAGTCTTTAATTTCCTTCTTAGTTGGATTCCAATGATATGACATTAGAAATCTCTATGCAATTCCATTCCTGTAAATTTGGTTGTATGGGGCCTGACCACGGTTCGGAGTTATTTAGCCAAACAAATCCCTACACTATTGGCCCTTTCGGCATCAACCTGTGGAGCGTGGACTAAAGTCTCACCCGAAGCAGTATGGGGGGATGCTGGAACCAAGTTTCTAAACCTTGGAGATGTCTGAGGGGTCGATTTAGTCTAACTGTGCCTACCTTCGCGCAGGTTACTTCACGCACTGTTCTGACCTGTGAGACCTTCGCTATCTGTTATAATCACCTGCATGCAGCCCTAACCAAGGGCTGAGATGCTTTCACACTACTATGGCAGCGATTTGTGCTATTTCCCCAAGTTACACCACATATCTTACTTATCCTCTTATAGATGTTAGTCAACTTCACGTAAACAGATACTTTAACTCACATTCACTTAATCTACACATTTATATATGTTCGCGCACCATATAGACAACAGATATGCAATATATACCCAATATATTCGATACAGAAAACAGGAAATAAATACACAGAATTGATGTAAAACTTCTCTTTATTAATGCTTCAATAGTTACAGACTCAACTCACCTACACACTCAGCTGCAGGGGTCTGTGCACTCAACTGCAGACTACTAGGCCTTTGCACACTCAGCTGCAGAGCCTTCTCCTACTCTACAACCCAAAGACTCGACTTTACCCTTAGATCTTCCGCTATGCTTCTATTCCATCATCATTCAATTGCTTCCTTTACAACTTAGAGCCTCGCTCTATTTATACAATCCCATGGTCCGTGGACCATGGGTAGATCTCTCTAGTCGGCATTACATTACAAAATTAAGGGTGGACAACCCTATGACTCATTTACAAGATACGCGCTCCGCGCCCAAAAAATGCAGAATCTTTACATCAAAGATACAATTTATGACCAAAATCTAGGCTTTTATCCCCAAAACTTCCCTTGGGGGATATTGCACCCAACAATGAGACTTCTGATTGGTCACTTCTCTACAAAAGTGACCCAAAATTTGGCCACACATACTAGACACTCTTGGAGGGTCAGCATGTTCCAAATTTTCACCTCTAGGATGCCCTATTATGTGTTATGAAACCAGCTCACAAAAATATAGAAAAGATAGATCAACGCCTTAGAATTCGACCTCTTTGAGGGGGCAACCTCCTTTACATTACACAAAAGAATGATTCTTTGATGATTCAAATGACAAAACCTCCTTTCTATATATAGGAGTCTAAGGAGTCACAATATAACCCATCCGACCTAACAATAATAATATAAAGGCACAAAAATAACAATAAAGGGATTCTATGGGGCTCCTTCCATGGCCCCTCCAAAAGCTCCACCGAAGGGGGTCGATCCACAATAGGCCTTTTCTGATTTAGTTAAATCTCTGCCTCCACAGCGCCCCCATCTAGTAGTCTCAAAATTTGTCAAGAAGCTGGATGTTTTACAAGAAGTTAACTTGCCTCCAGCCCTACCACGCATGGCTGCTCTGTCTCTGGCAGAAAAAGGACTCATTGGTCAATTCACAGGCCTCTGGCCATCTCCAAAAACTGTTCAAAGATGGGTTGAAAGGAAATGGTCTGACAAAATACAAGGGAAAATATCTATTAGATTCTACGGGAAAGGGTATTTCACCTTTCACTTTGAATCCAAAGAAGATAAGGACCTAATATTTAGAAACGGGCCCTATTTCAAGGATTCCAGGGGCATGTATCTCAATAAATGGACCCCAGATTTTGATCCTAAGCTAGATGTTCCTAGTTTTGTTCTAGTTTGGGTCCGGCTCCCTCATTTCCCTCTCCATTGCTGGGGGGATGAATCGGTTCGTGCCATTGGGAACGCAGTCAGAAAATATATTGATCGCGTCGAACCAAAAGAAAACATGCAAGCCTGTGCACGGATCTGTGTTGAAGTGGACCTTGGCAAAGGCCTCCCTGAAGTCATCAAGCTCAAAGTGGATGACTGGAGCCATATTCAATAGCTAGATTACGAGCAAATCCCATTCAAATGGAAGGTATGTCATGAATATGGCCACTTCGCCAATAGATGTACTAATCTTATTGAGGTAGAGAATGGTCCACAAGAGGAGCAACGAGAAATGGTAAAAAAAAAAGAAATCAGCCTCTTCGGCTAAAGCTCCCCCTGAAGTAGGCCCTTCAACCTCTATTGCATCTCATTCGACCCCTTCCTCTCCTTCATCTTCTAAACCTCCCCCCCCCTTCCTCCGCCCTTCCCTTCATCCAACCCATTCTCTATTTTATCCCCCCCTAAAAGCCATCTCCAAGATCCCCCTCTCCCTAAAAGCCATCCCCAGGACACCATTGAATCCTCTTTGTCCCTGATCATCTCCTCTCATCCCTCTCTTGATCCTCCCCTCAAAAGAATTACCAGGAGCTCTTCCAAAGATCACGGAGGCACCAGTGAATCATTTAAGAAACCTGGTCTGGGTAGGAAAACTGCCAAGCAACATTGAGATGAGAATGCATAGAAAGACAAAGCAATGGGAACTCAGACACCCATAGAAACTTACATTCTAGGACAATATGACAAAGAAATAGCTAATAAGGACCAAGGGGGGTGAACATCTCCCCGTACCTCGCATGTCCAATAATGAAAGTCCTATCTTGGAACAGTAGGGGACAAGGGCACCCCTCCAAGGTAGCAACCCTAAGAGATCTTATTCACTGTGAGAAACCAAGAATTATTCTGTTACAAGAAACAAAGCAAGGCCAGCAGGAAATGAGTGGAATTATCAAACAGCAAAGGTAGTATAAAGGCAGCATCAGTGAAGCAAGAGGAGCCTCAGGAGGAATAGCAACAATCTGGAACCAAAGCATATGGAACCACAATTCAGAAACTGTCAATCAACATTGGATCAAAACAGTCTTGGAAAATAAAGTAGATAAGAAAATTATAATCATCTACAACATCTACGTGCCTAATCATTTCAGAGACAAGGAGTGTTGTTGGCATGATCTAAAAGCCAACATAGATGCAGAAGAAAACTTTAACATCATTTTGAGAGGCGACTTCAACCTTATTCTTCATGCCAATGAAAAAAGAGGAGGTAGTTTCACCACTGATCCATACAGAATTCATTTAGAAAATATCATGCAGGATCATGATCTTATGGATATTGCTCCAAAAAATCGAATATATACATGGAATAACTGCAGGATGGGCATAGGTAACATTATGGAAAGGTTGGATAGAATTTTAATCGATGTCTCGTTTCTTTCTACTTTTTCTGTTGGATATGCTAGCATCCTGACATGTTCAGCCTCTGATCATTACCCTATGACGCTCATGCTAGAAACCCATAGCTCTCTTGGGCCCATTCCCTTCAGGTATAGTTCCCTCTGGAACTGCATTCCAGCAGTCGCAGAGATAGTCCACAATTCTTGGAACCAGCACATTGAAGGGTCCCCTGGTTTCATTTGGGAAACCAAATTAAGAAGAACAAAACAGGCTATAAAATAATGGGCTAAAAATAGCTATAAATAACCTGAGAAGGTAAAAAAGGAGATTACGAATAACCTTGATTGTATCCAAAGAGTAATAGAGGAGCATGGCCTCTCTCAAGAGAACAAAACAGCATAAAAGCGACCTCTATTTACAGTTGTGTCGAGCAAATAGAGAAGAGAAATTAAAATGGAGGATAAAATCGAGGCAACTCTAGTTGCAAGGGGGAGACAAGAACTCGGCATTTTTTCACAAGCAAACTACAGCTCGAAAAATAAGGAACAATGTAAGCTCCATTCTAGATGCCGAGGGTAATCGACAAAGCACACAAGATGCTATTCAAAGGGTTGCTACAAAACATTATCGAGATCTCCTAACTGAAACAAAAGAAGAAGAGGACTACATAGAGCTGCTACAACATCTTCCTCTAGGGATAAGTAAGGAAATGAATGATAGTCTAAATAAGGAAATTGATGAAGAGGAAATTAGAAGATTGATCTGGACACTCCAGCCTGATAAAGCTCTAGGTCCAAATGGCTTCCCCATTTGTTTCTATCGAGCATTTTGGGGAATTATAAAAAAATATTTGATAAAAATGCTCAATTGGATCCAACAAAAGGGTAAAATAGGGGGATAAACCAATGCTACTCATCTAGCACTCATCCCCAAATAAAATCACCCCTCTTCATTTGCTCGATTCCAACCCATCTCACTCTGTAACTGCTCCTATAAAATCCTGACCAAAGTCTTTGCTTCTCGCCTTAAACCCTTTCTCCCTTCTCTCATCTCTGAAAATCAAGGGGGGTTCCTGGCCAATAGAAAATAATTGATTCCATTCTCCTTGTACAAGAAGCCATTCACTCGAGCCAATCCAGAAATGAGAAAGGGTTTATCCTCAAACTTGATCTGGCCACTGCATTTGACGGAGTAAGACACTCCTTCCTCTTGGTCATTCTGAAGAAGATGGGATTTGATGTAGGCTTTCTAAACCTCATCAAAGCTTGCATTTTTGGGCCCTGGATCTCCCCTCTTGTTAATGGCAAGCCAGGATAAGCTTTCCAATCCTCTCGTGGTCTAAGACAAGGTTGTCCTCTTTCACCTTATCTATTTATTTTGATGGTTGAATCCTTTAGCAAAGCGTTGGACTTCAATCGGAGGGCTGGCCTCATCACAGGCATAAAATTTGGGAATGGAATCAAGAATATAAATCACTCACAATTTGCCGATGACACTTTATTAATTGGAGGGGCCTCCATCACAATAGCCAGACACTTCAAGTCTCTCCTAGATAAATACATGAGATACTCTGGTGGTTTGGTTAATCAGCTGAAAAGCTGCATTTATGGTTGGAATACAGCAACGCAGGCTCTTCACAATATTGCCAACACTTTTGGAATCTCATGTAATTGTGATTGGACTCATTTTTCTTATTTGGACATGCCTGTAAGTGCAGGTCCCTTGAGGGCAGAAGTCTGGGACACCATAATTGACAAGATGAAAAGAAAAGTGTAGCAGTGGGGCTCCATTTGGGTCAACCCAGCTAGTCGCCTCATACTTCTTAAGTCAGGTATTTCTTCTCTGCCTCTATACCAATTCTCTCTTCTTCGAGCTCTGGCATCCTTTCACTATAAAATGGAAGTCATCCTCTGCCAATTCCTATGGCAAGGAGGGAAAAATGACAAAAAGAAATTCAATTTGATTAATTGGAAGCAGATAATTTAGTCCCAAGACCGAGGAGGTCTTGGAATCAGATCCCCCAAATTTCTCAACTTAGCTTTTGGAGGCAAAATTGTATGGAGAATCATAACCAACCTTCCTACCTGGTGGAAAAGGGTACTGGAAATTAAATATTTAAGCTTTCCAAGGCAGCGGCTTCTTGATCAAGATATCCCCAACAGAGATGCTTCCAAAATTTGCCGCTTATGCAAAAGAGAAATTCCTCTAATTGCACAGAACACTTCAAAAATTCCCAAGGGAGGTGCAAACATCAACATTGGAGCTGAAAAATCATGGGTCAGCAACCAATAAACAATCAAGTTGGAGTCAACCCTATTCTCTCTTTTTTTGAAAGAGTAGGCATACATCATCTGGATCAGATCTCCCAGTGGGATCCCTACTCCCATCTATGGTCTAGTTGGTCCTTCCCAGCCATACCCAATGACCTCAATGCAAGCCTTTCTGCCCTTCAATCTCATCTGCATAGTATAGCTCTTGTTAAAAAGAATGATTTAGATGGATTTCGTTGGGAATCATCTGGATCTATTTACACCATCCAAGCTTCCCACCAGTACATCTACAGTAGTAACTATCCCATGCCAATCTGGAATCACTAGAAGGCAGTTTGGAAATCTGAGGCCCTTCCAAAAAAAAAAAAATTCCTTTGGACTCTTCTTAAGGGGAAAATCCTTACGGCTGAAAATTTGCAAAAGCGTGGCATCAATTCCCTTCTTGCTGTCCCAACTTTCAAGCTACCGAGGAATCCATTCATCATCTCTTTATTGATTGTCAATTTACTATCAACCATTGGAGAAACTTATCCCATAACAATCATATTCCATGGAACAATCAGGATACTATAGGAGAAATTCTTCATAAATGAAAAAAGAATTATCCTTGGCAGCAAAGGAAGAATAACATAGTGAAGAGTCTAGGATACCCTTCCTTACACTATGTTATGGAACATTTGGTTGGCACGAAATCGCAAAGTTTTCAAGGACAAGGATTTGACCATCAAAAATCTTTGCAACAAGGCAAGGGGTCTCACCCTCAAAACTATATCAGTTAAGAACCAGAGAAACATAGACATCACATAACTCAGTATGGAAGAGCAAAGTTTCATTGGTTACTTGTTGGATAAAAACAACAGTAATTAGAATGGCAACACTGCTAGTAACAGACATAGTAATGTTCCTCATAATTGGAAAATTAGATTAAAGTAAGAATATTTTGCAGTATGGATTAAAAATTGCAACAGACATTATCTTTTTTTTTTTATGGGGCTTCAAAGTCGTATCTCGGAGTTGCAGGAGCAAGAGGAGTTATTTTTAATGCTAATAGCGACAGCATTTTATCTTATGAATGGGGGCTTGGCCAAATTTCCAACAATAGGGCAGAAGCCTTGGCCCTTTACTAGGGACTCATACAGCTTAGGAAACTTGGTATGGGCTCAGCCCTGATTTTTGGAGACTCGGCAGTTGTTATCAATTTAATGGCTCAGAACAGGGAATCCTCAAACACTCTCCTTCAGCAGACCATTAGTCGATGCCAAATTCTAGGACAAGCCATGACAGATTTGTGCTTCCATCATATTTTGCGCTCCCTCAACAAACACACTGATATCCAAGCCAACAGAGCATGTGCCAGGCCATTGGGTAGCCTATTTTGCAATGGCGTGGAGACTTTACACTATTTACCATGACAAATATCCTTTATGTCTTCAATCAGTTTTTCAGTAAATCTAAAGTTCCTGACATATTGAAATGGTCAAAGATCCATCAAATCCTCTTCGTGACTAATATTTGCAGTGGGATCTGGCACTCTCTCGAAAACTTCAATCACACACTCCTCGACAGACGACCAGACGTCCTTCTTCCCATCAGCCATCCCTCCCCTGCTCCATCGAATCACCTCCCTAATCTTCCCTGTCCCTCCTATGTTATCCCCTCATGTCCTATGATTGACCTCCTGCACTCCTCCTCTTCTTTATATGTCCACCCTACTTCCCCAACTCACACTCATCCATTTTCCTTTATTGTCTTTCTGAATCCTTGGTTTGCTCCCACATCCTCGTGGTATCTGCGGCCCTTGCTTCTTTCTTTCGATTCATTTTCTCGTCAATCTCTGGAAACTTTGGACTCTCTTTCCTTAGTGATCTTTCATTTTGGCAGCAACTCAAGTTCGTGCCTTCAAGTGCAGCGCCTCAAGCCCGTTCCCTGGTTCACTTAGTTATTTTAGGATCAACCTTCCTTTACACCTATGGCAAGGAGCGAGGATTGCCTCCATTGCGCCGATCTTCAAGCGGAGTTAGAGTAGCTAAGAGCCCAGCAAAGGATCTTGGGCAGCAAGATTGACACCCACCAAGAGATCATGGAAGCAAAGATTGATAACCAAAGCTGGCTTATTAAGGAAAAATACGAAGCTGACATAAATTTGTTTCTGCACAGAATCTCTTCATTGCATGAGCAATTCAGACAACTATCCAACAGATGTGCTCATGCTGAAGAATCCATTGAAATACTAAAATATATTATGCATAAGAAAAATGAAATTCCGACAAGTTCTTCAAGCATCAAGCAAGTTGGAGAAGATGATAAGCCTGAAGAATCCAAAGCGAAGCATATCAGCCACATCAATATAGATTGAAGATGTTTTGCAAATGTTGTTTTTTAGTGTTTCAGTTTGTTAGGATTTACTTCTGTTCAGTGTTTACTTCAAATCCTAAAAGGCAGGAACAAGGAGGATTTTGTTATTGTAACTCCTACTCTCCTAGCATTTCATGGCAACTCATTATGTACCTCAGAGGAACATCCTTCTGCTCTCTTTTTTGAAATATAATACAGCAACCGATGATGTTAAAAAAAAATAACAATATGGGGACGCTAGGGGCACAATAATATTAATAAGGGATACAACTACAATAGTAATGGGGTAATCACTAGTATTATATGGGCCTAACATGCCCCTCTCCTTCAAAAAAGTGTTGTCCTCAATGCTTGAGTAGTTTTGGATGCTTCTGTATAAAGTTCTCATCCTCCGATGTGGAATCTTCAGCGGATAAGTTCTTCCACTTGATGAGATACTCCGAAATTGATCAATTTCATAGCTGTCGAGTTCTTGTTTCTGTGACGGCTTCCGGTTCCAATATAATTTTTCCTTCCTTGTCAAGTTCTGGCAATATTATTTGAACTGGGAGCTTGTTGCCTATAACCTTCTTTAAACATGAAACATGGAAAACTGAGTGCAATCGAGAAGCTGCAGGAAGCTCCAATTTGTATGCCATAGTACCAATCTTTTGCAACACCTTGTACGGACCATAATACTTTGGTGATAATTTATTATCCTTAGCTTGCTTGAGGGACATTTGCTTATATGGTTGTAGCCGTAGGAATACCCAATCACCTACATGAAAACTTCTTTCGCTGCAATGTTGATATGCCTGTTATTTGATTCTATTCTGCACCAACACGAGGTTATCCTTTAAGAGTTGGAGGACGTGTTGTTGATGCTCGATTTGATGTTCCACTGCTTGAACCTTAGAATTTTCTCTTAAGTATGATGTGATGGATGGTGGCTGATATCCATAAAGTGCCATAAATGGGGTAATTTTTGTTGCTATATGGAAGGAAGTGTTATACCACCATTTATCCAGAGGCAACCATTTGACCCATTGTGTCTGTTTATCAGATA